>VZTL01029303.1:7952-66862 GCA_013400535.1 Scopus umbretta
TTAGAGAGGGCTTTTTTTTTGTTAGATTTTTTTTTTTTTTTTTTTTTAAGCTGTTGGACTGGAGCCCCTGCTCCTGGCCTGGTTGCCCAGTTCTCCTCCCCAGCAGCTGCACTGGCCCAGCAGTTGCCTTCCCCAGCAGCGCAGCCCTGGAGCTCCCTGCAGCCCTGGCCAGCAGCCACTAGCACTCCTTGCAAGCCTGCTCATGAGAGAATTTACCTAGAAAATTGAAACAACAAAAAAAATGGGCTAAATGTGCACATATATTCACTGGCCTGCTACCAAACAAGTGGTCTAGTCTCCCTGCAGCCCTTAATATAAGGAAGCCTTCTTTGACCTTTCAAACTGAGGGTGGAGAAACCCCTGCTTGTCATGATGCCCGTCACTGTCTTCTGTGGTTGGAACCATCGTCCGCAGCTCAGAATGATTCTGACAGGTCACTGAGGTGATGGTGAAAATAAGCTGCTTTTTACCTTCACTTCAATTATTTATCAGAAAAATTTAGAAAAGTCAGTAGCATTTTGGGGGCGCTTAATTTGCATCTGTATTTTTTCTTACATGCTGATGGAGATTTCCTCAGGCTCCACATTGAAGAGAAGCCCACGAAGTGCTTGAGGGATCTGCGCTTGAATCCTTTTAATCTCCAGCCATCCCTAAGTGAGCCTTTGCTGCAGGCTTATGGAGTCAGAGGAGCCACACTGAGAGACCTTCTTAAACTATAACTATATTTAATACTAACAGAGGAAGTACAAACTCACCAGCCCGTTTGGTTGCTTTTTATAGCAATGTTTCCCTGTTTCGAGCCTGCACCGATGTACAAGTGCCACCCTTAGATATATTTAATATTTTCTGCTGAGTGTCACATTTTCCAAGTAGGGTCTCAGTTGCCAGTGCTTGATGTAACAATAACTCAAAGCTGCCAGGAACAGAGGGGAGGTATTATTTTAAATTAAAAATATACATATTAAAAAAAAAAACAAACCCAAAATCCAGTTGCGGTGTTTCTTTTCATATGTTAGTAGTTTTAAGGTTTTGCCTTTTTCAAGAAGAGTAATATTGAGAGTGCAGAAAAGGAGCGCCCATCCAACATTTCACCTAATTAGCACAAAAAAGAGAAAGCAGACCGAGCCCAAAGCCATGGGAATTAAAGCTCATGCAGACTGAGATCCTGTCGGCTAACTATATGTCCTGAACTTTTGGAGGGCAAAAATAGGCATTACGGGATCCACCAGGTGGGTAGATGTGCGTACAGTTTGGCATGGAAAAGGGCAGTTTTGTGCCTTTAGTCTGAGCTTGCTGAATTTAATTCTCCTTCTTGCTACAGATTTGTGTTATCAACTTGGCAAACAGCTTTCTCCATTTGTGCCACAGCTCCTGACCTGTGAAGCAAAGCTACATCCCAGGGCTCTTTGTAGGATTAATTTTGTATTCGAGAAGGTACCTGAATGAAATGCCAGGACATTCAGGTAGATGAATTACAGAGTGCGGTAGCTCAGCTGAAAGACAGAAGAGGTTCCGATACCCAAGTGCAGACTCTTCCTCCCCCAAAATGTGCCTTGCTTTTGTGACAAAAAAAGGTCTCGTGCAAGCCCTGCAAGCACCCAGGACTAGGTACTGTCCATATATAAATAGGAATGATGTTTGTATTACTTTTTCTTTCTTTTTATTTTCA
This sequence comes from Scopus umbretta, assembly GCA_013400535.1. Classification (NCBI taxonomy): domain Eukaryota; kingdom Metazoa; phylum Chordata; class Aves; order Pelecaniformes; family Scopidae; genus Scopus; species Scopus umbretta. The sequence goes on from VZTL01029303.1 coordinate 9,622, forward strand.
TTTTCGATCAATTTAACAAATGTTTCCTTTACTGGTCTCAGAATCTGTGGTAGCATGAAAAACAAATTAGATTTTTAGGAATTTTGTAAATACTTACGTTCCCATATGTACAGGAAAGCAAATGTCTGTTTGCAGAGTATCAGCTGGAGGTGCAGCAGACGTGCTGCACTAAAGAGGAGCTTCTTGGAAAGGTTTTTTTGGAGATGACTTAAAGACAAACTTTCCACCAGGGGCTTGTAAATGTTCTAGTCGTTTTCCTAGGCCAGGCCAGCACCTGGCGCCATAAAGTGCCTCTGCAAAGGAGCTCACATTGTGTCCTTGGGGATGCTGCACATGGACTTAGAGCAGGCAGCATACCCGGGTTTGCAGTAAGAGAGCCAGGACTGGAAACAAGAGCCTCATGAAAGATTTTAATTTCAAAGGGAATCAGTTCTCTCCATAAAGGGGACACTTTTATTATGGCAAATATGAAGAAAAAAAATAAATAGTTGTACAAACCTTTGAGAGGTTTGGGATTTTTTTCAGTAACTAATTTCAACTAATTTCAATAACTAATTTCAACAATTGAACTAAATTCAATAATTTCAGTAACTAAGTTCAAGTTCTGCCTGCACCAGTGGGCATCCTGAGCCTAACACAACCTGGAGCTAGCACAGGGCATGCAGCAGGATGCAAGTACTTTTCCAGCCCATGCAAGTGATTGCTTTTGTCACAGACACAGTTCATGACCACTGAAAGAAGGTCAGTCACCGTCAGCCAAGGTCAATCCTTCTGCACGTGGTCAGGAAGAGAGGGTAAATGACTGGAGCTGAGGTGGTTTTGTCCCTTGCAGACATTCCAAGAGTATTGCGTACTCGGAATAGCTGCTGTCAGTTTTGGGAGGCATAAATGAAGGGGCTTGCCTTCGTTGTGAAACACAAATGGTGGCATGGCTCGGGTCTGCAAGGCGGCAGAATTGTTTTTACTGGAAATAAAGTATTCCCAAGCTACCTCAGAGGAAGCGGGAGGAAAACAGCCCACCAGTAGGTCTTTTATCACCTAGTAGTGGTGATTTCGTTAGGCACCATGAGGAGCAGGGGGTGGTCTCCCTGGCTGAGCAGAGGTATGGGAGTGAGCCAAGGATGAGCAGCGTTAGAAGCCCCACTGAAATGACCTGCTCAGCTTGAGGAGGGAGCAGTGCCCCCCTACTCTTGTGAACCCCCTTATGTTTGCTGTACTTAGTGCCTCTAAAATGCTGATCATTCTAGCGTCTGCTTTTGTATTTGCAGAACATCATCAAGAAAGTGATTGGACAAAAATTTGTGTACAAGTTTGTCTCCTTTCCTGAGATTTTAAAAATGGATCCACATGCTGTGGAAATCAGCAGAGAAAGCCTTTTGCTGCAGGACAGCGACTGTAAGATGCCTTCCGAGAGCAGGGATCCGCACAAGCACAGCTTGTCAGCACTGAAAAGCACAAGCCGTAATGAATATATCCACTCTGGCCTGTACTCTTCTTTCACTATCAACTCTCTGCAGAACCAGCCAGACCCTTACAAGCCAATCAAAACAGAAAAACTGGAGGAGAAGTCAGAAGGAAACACGCCAGTCGAAGAAGTTCGGACTGTTATAAGATTTGTGACAAACAAAACAGACAAACAAGTTATGAGGCCCATGGTGTCGTTGCCTTCCACTTCCGAAACAGCAGCTGCCTCTGCTTTTCTCAGCTCATCAGTATCAGCTAAAATATCTTCCTTAATGCTACCCAACAGTGCCAGCATTTCATCTCCATCATCATCTTCCTCCAGGTCGCCATCTCTGTCTCCCACCTCACCCCTCCCTGCAGAACACAGGAGCCTCTTCCTTGAGTCCAGTTGCCACGACTCAGATTCCCTTGAGCCTCTGAACCTCTCCTCAGGCTCCAAGGCAAAATCTCCATCTCTTCCCCCAAAGGCTAAAAAACCCAAAGGCTTGGAAATCTCCGCCCCACCTATGGTTCTTTCCAGCACCGACATCGGTTCCATCGCCCTCAACAGCCCCGCGCTTCCTTCAGGATCCCTGACTCCAGCTTTCTTCACTGCACAGGTAAGACCTGCCTGTCTCCTGTACTCTTGCTTTGGCCAGGTGTTCCCTCCGTGTGGCCAAGAGTGTTAGATCTATGGGTCTGTCATCATCTGGCGGAAAAAAAAAAAAAATAGGGGGAAGAGGGAAAAAACGGAGAGGTCTNAACTGAACGTAAATAAACAAACACAAAGGTGTGTGTTACAAGCTCTCATTTACTTTGGGCTGTCTAGGGGTCACACTATATCCAGAATCCCCTTCCCTGTTCGAGGAGGTTTTGCACGGATGATGCCTGCAGTGCAGCCAGTTGTCAGAGGCCTTTGAGCTGGCGGCGGGCAGCAGCATGTGCCTGCACGGCACGAAGGCCTGGCAGAGGCCAGAGTGTTGGCAAGTGCTTTTGGCCAACACAGCACTTGCTCTTACTGAGCTTTTCAGCTGGCTGCAGAGCAAGTTTGTGCAAAGCCATTGCAGTTCAGACACACCTGTAAGCCACGGAGATATGAAGTTGTGTTGCAAAGAAGGAGGATTTTGTGGGCCATTATCTGTCATTTTTGACATCGTAAAGCCTTTAAGTGAAGTTGTGTTTGGCAGGAAGAACAGAAGAAGTGTGGCAAACCAAAATTGAGGTGCATTGACAGACTCTTATAACCTCTAACTGTGGTATAACCACAGTAAGTATTTTGCTTGTAGGGAGCAAATCTGACAAATAAATCATATCAGATGCCAACCAGACACAATGACAGCATGAGTTATTACAAGCTCACTTTAATCTATTGCTGCCCCGAAACTCAGTATGAACAGAGATTTCTTTCCTCATTTTGGAATTATTTCTTTCAACATTTAATTTTCTCATTCATCTATAAACTGGTGTACTTACTGCCCCTGAAAGATGTAGAAGGGAATTAGGCAGATGATTGTGGCCCTCCTTTAGCAAGATGGCTGGCTAAGGCCGTGAAGACTGTTGTCTAACTTAATGCCATTACAAATCTCTTTTTACAGGTTATCCTATCACGGAGGAGGCAGATGGCACCCGTGTAGGATAGCTCCTGGGTCCATTTATTTAAACTTTTCGCTACACAGTAATGCAGCTTTTTTCCTCTTTTTTTAGCCCTCTATTTCTAGTGTGGATAAGAAGCACCCTGCATCCTAATTACTTGATCTAGTGAATATAAAATAAAAAAATATAGAACAACTGTGGTCAGATAACTGTAATACCACAATGCAAAATAACTAAAGCTATAATTTAGGCTGGAGATTTGCAGTTCATCCCATTATCCTAGGAAGAGCATGCATTGTATTTCAAATGATCTCTGATTTATCAGATCCCAGTGGTAGACACCTGCTGCCATGGGGCAGGTGCAGAACAGGATGTCAGACACCAGTTCCTGCTCCAGGAGTGATGCTGGTTCAGAGAAGGTCCTGCTGCCTGAGGGGGTATTTCAGATGGCTTTCCATTGTACCTGCCGGTCACGAGCAATACCCTCGTGTGGAGCCTTGTGAAAGGCTCCTTGTGAATATGCACAACCAATTTCAGAACAGAAAAATGGGTTTGAAGATCCCAGTGCATATAGGACCATACTTTGGTGGAGAAATGTCAGCTTTCCATTTGGTTAGCTTCAAAGAGAGATACTTAGATTTTGTTCAGTACTTGCTTCTTTTACAGATTACTTATGCTTGTTATTTTTGTTGGCTCTCCCTTGGCCAATGCGGGTGTATAATTTTGACTCACTCTTTTTCTTCAGGCCTCTACTTTAGCATTTGTAACATTTACAACATGCTGTTTCCATATGGATAAAGTAGTGTGCCTGCAGCCAGCATGTGCATGGGTCTGTATTGTATTCACCTACACCATCCAGGCTCCAGCACGTGCCTAATGACCTGGGAAGCAATGTACGTGTGACAGCACTTGTCTGTTTTCTGACAGCTAGAAGTGACAAGAAAGATTCTACTTACACGAATTATTTGTCAGAGGAATCAGGAGCCATGAGCATCGTTGCTTAACATAATCCTCTCTGTGCAATCAATTATTTCTATTGAAACTGTTCCTATGCTTAGATTATAATGACCTTTTTTTAAGTAGGAACTTCCGACTGGGTTCCACACTTAATACCAGACATAGAGCCGCATGAGGGCAGAAAGTGAAGTGACACATACATTTCTACATGTAATTTAAGGATCGCCTGTGGTGTGGTGTTGTTTACACTCACGTTTCCTCTGGTGGTTTTGATGCTTGGCTGATGGCGATACTGAGAACAAGTCTGGGAGGCCCTGTGCTCTTTTTGCATTAAATATTAACGGATTTGGAGTCTTGCTTTGGCTGGCTCTTGGTTGTGGCAGAACTTGCAGAAGTTAGTGTTCTGATTATCAGAGGACACGAGCTTTTGCTTAGCTCTGTTGTTAGGCATGTTAACATGCCTCCAGAGATGAATGGAGGACAGCTCCGTTTCAAATCTCTCTCTCTGAAGAATTGCTCTGTCTCTACCTACGTAGGAATAAACACCTCCAAGTTTTCTTCACTATTTTCAAAAGAACCTCTCAAGATCTGCATTTTCAGTTCTGGATAGCTGCAGCTTCTTAGAGAAAAAATAAAGAACCGAGTCATGGCTCATTGGAGTTCGTAGTACAGTTGGCACAATACTGTGTCAATCGAATGTTGTTGGGTCTTGCTGCTTACGTCTTTGGTTTTAAGGTTAGTAGGCTCTTCTGTAAGTAGACCTCTGAGTATTTATCCTGACCTAATTCATGTGTTCTTTCTCAGTCTCGTAAATCCCCCTCAGTAGCTGCTTGACCATGGAGCATCAGCTTCTAATGCGGCACAGAAAAGGTGCTCTCACTGGTACTGCTGTTTTCCTGCCCCATGAAAGCACCGTGGTCCTGGGAAGAGGGTGTTTGTGAAGGAGCTGCTCACAAGTGCCTGCTTGTCAAGTATTTTTTCTCAGATATCTTGACAAGAGCTGTCACTTGATGAGACCAAGACAGAAGTTTTCTCCTTGCCAGGCCTCCACCCACTCTTTGCCCCTTTCATTGTCATCCAAATCTATCCAAACCCTGACCTCACTGGTACTTCTGTGACCACCATACCTGCTGTTTTACTGCATGAACATCTTTTGCTGTCCTAGCAATACCACGTTTCTTACTCCTTAGGACATAATTGTGGTTTCTTCCACGGGGTTTGACGTTTCTGATCCACCTTCTTCAGCACCAGGGAGATGGCAGTGTCCTTTCCCTTAACATTTCTCCATGAACCCCACTTCTTTTGAGATTTCTTAGAGAAACCATTCCCTTCAAGAGCAGCCAAGCTCTTTGTATTAACCAGCCTTTCAGACAACTTGGGACAGAATCACTGGGAGGACCTTAATGTTTTCTGCTCCTTGTCTCTCTCATCTCTTCTGCTGGTGTTAAACTAATTGTTTGACCCCGTTGTGAACTCCACTGGCAGCACGTCAGAGCAGGTCCGTATTCCTGTGCGTTTGCAGAGAGCCTCAGCCACCACAGCTGATCCCTCAGGCACTGCTCTGCAAGCAGTATGTCTGTCACGTTCGAAAATCCACGTGACCTGCGGTACCTGCCTTTCTGAGCCTGCTCACCACGGAGTCCTGGCAACGGGATGTGACAGCTGTGAAGAGAGACCCCTGGTTGCAATAGCCATACGCAGGAGTTTATATTTCTGGCCTGGTGGGAAATTAGCAGGTACCAGAATGCATGTCGTGCTGGTTGCTAGGGAGAGATACTCCTCATCTTCTGTCTTCTCTTTACATATTTTAAACTCCGGACAAACTGGTGCCCCAGTTCAGCAGAGCACTGAGGCACTTGTCTTGCACAGCAAAACATGTACTTACTTGCTAAGTGTGCACTTAAATTCCATTAAGTGTTTTGCTAAATAGGACCGATTTTGATAATTGGCATAAAGATTACTGGTGAGATTAAGTCATTATGCCAAATACTTTGTCCAAAACGGTCACATCGCTTTCATGTTCTTTTTTGGAAAGATAAAAGTTACTCTGGATACAGAATAATTCATGTGATTTTTCCTTTGAATGGAGATTTGCATGTGCTTTAGTTCTACCTCCCCTCTAACTGTGCTTTAGAAGTGCTGAGAGCATTCCCAGCAGTCCTTGTGCGCCATGGCACTGGAAGGAGCCACCTCCGAGCTGGGAAAAGCCTTAAATTCTTAGTTATTGCCATTTTGGTTCTTTTCAAACAATTAGCTGTGCCCTCCACCATCCCGCTGGGCACGCAACCCATATGCCTGCCTCTTGCTGCATCAGCCTGTGCACTGCCAGTTTCTTGAGTCTTCTTCCATTTTGAACAGGCACCATCAGAGAAGTAAACTTCAAGGGCCAGCAGTGGCTTTTTTTGGCTTCACACGTGATTGCATTAATGCTTCAAAAGCTGCAGTCCATTCAAGCAATTGCTGCCCTTCAAAAGGAAAAAAAAATATTCTGAAGGCGACTCGGCTGTGTTTATGGACATTTGGGCACATGCATGAGTGTGGTTCAAATAAACAATAACTGTGCTTCTCCTTAAGCAAATCGTAATGGAAATGAAATCAATTCGCTTATGAAGGAGTATTAAGTATGCAGGTATCCAGTATTGACCGCTGTGGAGACAGGATGCAGGGTGGATGGGCAGTTGCTGCCGGCCAGTATACTCGGCACGCTGTACGGCTGAATTCACCGGGAAAAAAAGCCAGTAGGTGAAGTGTAAGACTTTAGGGGTTGTGACTACTGTACGGAGCTGTAACTCCTGAGGCATGCATCATGGGGTGTTTTTTTGTCTTGCAGACCCCAAATGGATTATTGCTGACCCCAAGCCCGCTGCTGTCTAGCATTCATTTCTGGAGCAGCCTCAGTCCTGTTGCTCCTCTGAGTCCTGCCAGGCTGCAGGGACCAAACACTCTGTTCCAGGTAGGTCTTTCCAATGCACAGGTTTTATTTCTGAAAGCACGTATGTGGAAGAGACATCAGTGAAACATCTCCTTACATCACTCTGGAGCTTCTCAAATAGTTCAAGACAATATGGCAGTTAACTGGCATTTTTAAAGAGAGGCCTATTTACTTGTACCCTCTTTAAAGCCTCGGCAGCACAGTCAGAACCTGCAGGGCAGCGTCTACTGCAGCAAGCACACACGTACTGTATGAAAGAAACAGAAATAAATGCTGGACCCCAGTAAGAGTAGGTAACTGAGCCCTCAGAGCTTCAGGAAGAGAGTGCAGACCAGTCAGGGACCAGCCAGCAGAGTGGTGGAACATGGACTCTGGGAAAACCAAGACCAGTTTGGGTCCCGCACAGTGAGGTAGGTGTAGGTTTATCCTCCTGTCTTAATGAGCTACTTTTCACTCAGAAAGATAGTTGTGTTTACAATAAGGGCACTCTGACCCTGAAGGCTCCGTTTCCAGTTCTCCTGCAAATTATGCGTGTGTCCTTAACCCAGTTACTTCATACCTCTGAGCATGACCTCTCCATATGTAACAGGAGAAAGGCAGCTTTGTCCCCTCTCTCTCATGGGTACTTGGAGAGTAAAAATCTCTAAGTTTTATAGAGATGTGGTAAATACAAAAGTTATTAAGTAAACCACGATGGCCACAGCACTCAGCTGCAGCATTCACTTGAGGCTTAGGAAGAGGATGGTGGGGATGGTATTAGCAGTTCCAGCTGTAGCTGCTGCAAAACGGCTGATTCAATAAGTCACAGAAGAAGTTATGCTGATCAGCTGATTGGCAAGAAGCACAAGAAGCTGGTGGCCATCTAAGCAGCTGAAGAATGCAGGGACACCCTGGAATGAACTCCCCAACTGCTGTGGAGGGCCAACACTAAAGCCGGGGGGGGACACAACTGGTGCTAGACAGGGACCCCTTGTTAGTCTCTGAACCTTCAGGGAGACTGACTGCCCAACTCCAGGGCTGGACTTAAGCTTAAGTCCTCTGCTCAGGTACGGTCCTCACTGGGGTAGTAAATCCTTCTACCTCCAGTGGGACAGCTGAGCATGGAGCCCTAGGCCTCCTTATTTGTGTTTCAGATAAACGCGTTTATCCCTATTGGACCTTAGTTTTGCACACGTGGTTAAAAACAGCCAGACATGTCCTTTGAGAGGGATGTGTCTGAGCCATGGCCTGGAATGAGCTTGTACAGACATACGCGGGCCACCCCCTGCGGGAACTGAAAGCGAGGAGTGGCCTTGGCTTTGTCCCCTCTGAGAGACCCAGACTGCCTTCTGTAAATTATGTCTGATGCAGGCAAAGGCCACAATGACAAGTCTGTAGAGCATAAAGCTTTATTTTAACAGCAAAATAGGAAACAACAATCACAGCTGAAGCCCAGCCAACCCCACAGAGAACTGCTGGGTCATCCCACGTAGGCGTCGGGGCAGAGCTTTCCCCAGGCTGCCTGCACAAGCCAGCCCACGCTCTATGCAGCTAGTCAGGGAGAGGAGGAAAAAGCAGGAGCGGCTTCACAAGTTACTTTTGCTTTTACCTGGTCATTCGCACCGGGAGTCAGAAGAACATTTGCTCATTGTTAAAACAGTCTAAATCCTGCCAGCAGCCTGCCTGCCTGCCTCTGCACCCTTGCCTGCTGGCTTGCATGAAGGAGAGATCAGGCTCCTGTATTTCTTTTTCTTTCAGGTGTGTGCTGCTTTTCACAATAGCACTATGCTTGGCGCTGCCTGTAGGGTGGCCTGATGGGATCTATCCACATCCACAGTCCAACTAAGCCCCGGACAAGCTTACGGGAAAGTGTGGTCCCTCCTTTAATGAACCAGGAGCCTGTTCATAGAATGATAGAATAGTTTGGGTTGGAAGGGACCTTTAAAGGTCATCTAGTCCAACCCCCCCCCCCAATAACCAGGAACATCTCNGACTGCTCTCAATCCCTTCATCCCCCAGTCTGTACTGATATCAGGGGTCGCCCCAACCCAAGTGCAGGACCTTGTACTTGGCCTTGTTGAACCTCATGAGGTTCACACAGGCCCACTTCTCCAGCTTGTCCACGTTCCTCTGGATGGCATCCCGTTCCTCAAGTGTGTCAACCACACCACTCAGCTTGGTATCGTCTGCAAGCTTGCTGAGGGTGCACTCGATCCCACTGTCTGTGTCACTGATGAAGATATTAAACAGTACTGGTTGCAATACAGACCCCTGAGGGACAGAACTTGTCACTGATCTCCATCTGGATATGGAGCTGTTGACCACTATCCTCTGGATGCGACCATCCAACCAACTCCTCATCCACCAAACAGTCCACCCATCAAAGCCATCTCTCTCCAATTTACAGAGAAGGATGTTGTGGGGGATGGCGTTGAAGGCTTTACAGAAGTCCAGACAGATGCCATCCATTGCTTTTCCCTTGTCCACTGATGCAGTCAGTCCATTGTAAAAGGCCACTAGGTCAGGCAGGACTTGCTCTTGGTGAAGCCATGCTGGCTGTCTCGAATCGCGTCCCTGTCGTCCATGTGCTTTAGTATAGGTTCTAGGAGGATCTGTTCCATGATGTTCCCAGGCACAGAGGTGAGGGCTGTTCTGGCACTGCTGGACATGACTACGTGCATACTCCCTCACTGAGTATGTAGATGCTTATTAACTGGTAAAAACCTCTCCTTCGATGCTTGTAAGGTGACAGCAACTCCCATATACCTATGCCTGTACACCCTTACAGCATATGTAAAGCATCACTGAAATCTGCAGTCTCCTTCCCCACAATTTACCTCGCTATAGTGACCTACCTGGAAAGTCTTCCCTTTGAAGGCACGCTGCTGTGCAATTAAACTTATTTTGATGTTTCATCGTTAGTTTGAAATTACCGCATAACTAGAACAGCAAGAGACTTGCACAGAATTGGTTAAGTCAAGAAAATGCAGCCAAACTTAAAGACTACCAAGTTAGCATGAATTAAGTGCTAACTAAATTAAGCATGTTTTCTTTGTTACTACTGTATAGACAGTAGCACTGAGAAGGCGCAGTCAAGTCCCAGATCCTCACTGTATGGAGGTGTATGAATACAGAGCATCGTCCTGGCCCCAGGGGCTACGGAGGCAACAGGAAGAAGAAGAAGAGAGCTGGATTGGGGAGGAGACCAGGGGAAGGACGAAATCGTGATGTTAGCATCGTTTGCATCTCGGGCCGTAGTGCCAGCACGCCACCCGCCTCGACAGACACCAAAGATCACACAACCCTCTTTTTGTTAGCTTTAGAAATCACATGAAACACGCTGTAATTTACATGTCTTGCTTCAGAAACCCAGACTAGAAAAGCAAGAGCTTGTAATCAAGTTCTGTGTTTTAATTCATCTTGGCAGAAGTGATGGAAATACGTCCTGAGGTTTGGTTTGGTTAGGACAGAGGTATCATCAGCCAGTCCTGGCCACAGCAGGAGCGTGGTGGCAGCGGCCCCGCTGCACGCTTGCCGAGCCTGCGCTGCTCGGCCTGATTTTCAGCTGACCGTTGGAATCATTAAGGAACATCTTAGTGGAAGAGTAATCCTGTTAGCAGCAGGTCGTATGCACGCATAGAGGTCGATTACACCACCGTTGGCTGTTGAAGGACTGATCTGATAAGGGGTGACAATACACCACACACTTGAAGACAGGAGCTCTGTTATTCAGCTGTGTCTCTCTCAAGCCAACAGAAACCCAGCGCAACGTGCTCGTGGAACGGGGCCTCGAGGCCAGATCGGTATCTGCCACTGGGATAATTCCTGCCTCATGTTGCAGCAAGTTTATTCCACCTACTTGCTTTGCGTTTTCTCGGGGCAGATGTTACGAACTAGTCAATACATGTCACTGCAGGCAAGTTACAGTCAGGATGCTGTCATGAGCTAGGAATACACAGCTTATGTATTGGATTAGTATCTTTTGCACGGTATTTCAGAAGCGGAAGGTCAATACTAAGCGACAACGTATTCTGCTTCACATGCGGAATGAGCTGGCGTACCTAGTTTACGGTTTCTTGGTGACTACAGAGAGAAACTGTAATTACTTGAGAGTAATCTTCCCCAGTTTTGTATTCACAATTGTACTCTTTCTGCCCTAAAACTACATCTCAGCTTTCACTCCTGCAAAGCTCTTTCCTGCTTAGCTTTTATGAGGGGCAGATGAAAAGCATGGATTTTAATTGATATTTTCTGGATTGAAAAACATTTTTGGAAGCAGAATGGATGGCAAAGATTGCTGTGTAGTATTGACTTTTCCAGGTTGATGATAGCTCTGTTATGTGAACTTTTATATGAAATACAGCCAACAGTAGATTTACACATCCCTGAATGTTTACAAATTATTCGGGTTTCATCCTCTATTTTACATTCCTAATGGCTGAGGCAGGCATTTGGTGTATATCTTCCCGTATAGAAATGACAAGTCTTGCAACCATCTGGAGTCGGTTGCTAATGCCAAACGCGTGTGTTTCTGGGCTGAACGCTCCAAGATAAAGAGTAATTTTTAACCTTTTGGCCTCTTACAGTTTCCAACTCTGCTAAACAGTCACATACCAGTGCCACTCCCCAGTCTGGACGGAGCCTCTTCTCCAGTACTGCTTTCTCCAAACGCTCAGAAATCCTGATGACGCCTCATCACACCAAGGACTTATTGGTGGATTTAACACTTCATTCCTATGGGCTAGTTTTTCCTGTGTCATGAGAAGGACATTGTGAAACCCTCTATTACTTTGGTTTGCACTTTTCATTACATGGATAGTCTACTTTTATTATGTTAGCATTTTTAAACAGTGTTTATATATAAAAGTATATATAAATCTGTTTTGCATTAAATGAATTATAATTTTTTTATATCATAGCTCTCAAGTGTTGAACACTTCTGTTGTTGATGAAGTACTTTTCGTAATGGGTTGCAACAATGTATCTAATAAGGATGTGAAGCTTCTTTTTAATCCCTTTTTCTGCATATTATGCATTGTGCTTGTGTAAACTATAACCGGCTGTGCCTTCTTTTGCATAATGTCATGTAAATGATTTATATATTTTCTAGTATTAAGATAAAAAGTTGAAAGACAAAACTAGTATTGAACAGCCCTATGGTAGTATTTCAGTATTTTCTCCACAGATAGGCCATATGATGCAGTGTATTCATGTAACTTTGTATTAAGTGCTTTCAAATTGTATGAAGATAGCCTTATAATTTTTCTTTGCTGAAGTGAAAAACGTCATCAACGTTACAGTCAGGAGATGCATTTAGGAGTAACAAAGCCACATTTACACACTGATGCCCAAGTTCTTCTGGGGAGTTGCAACAGGGAGGAACTGGGCTGTGCGTATTCATGAGACATTTCCAGCATTTGCGAATACTTCTATAGAAAAGGAGACGTTGCTCAGAATTGATTTGGCCGACCCTTCTTACGAACTGTCAACATGACAGCTGGAAAGACAGCAGGTATCTCTCTCCTCCCAGGGAACGAGGGTCATTCCCAATAGAGAATTTCCAGGTGCTTTGTTCAGTTGTGCCAAGTGCCTTCTACTACTTCCCTGGAAAGACTATTCTAGCTACTAAAGCTCAGAAGGTCGCGTTTCCCCTTCCCCCCAAGCTGGAAAAGTTACAGGACTGTAAATTAATGCCTGGTGCTTGTAAAGAGGCATACTGTACACGTGGGATGTTTATGTCTAAACATCTGAATTCTGGATTAAAAAACAGCACTGTGTTACTAGATACTTGCAGCTTGAACTTACGGGGTATGTCCTCTACCTTGAGGCGATGGCTTAGTCATCTAAATGTCAGGTTAGGATTCGGCTAGACTCCCTGGCACCACAGATTCTAATCTTGGCAGGGCTGATGCAAATCTTCAGTTTTCTGAGGTGGCTAAATTGGGTTGAATGCAGCTTTACCATGCAGGATTTTCAGATGGGACCTTCAAAAACCAAACCAAAATCAGAATCCTGTTTGCTACAGGTCATTAGAGCTTCTACTTTGCTTTCTGGCCAAAAGTCTGTTCTTTTTGAAATTCATGCAGTGCGTTGTCTGCTGATTTTCTGTTTGGATGCATTTCAGTGATGATGTGTGTAGTTAATTGTAAAGTGCTTTTGGATCCTTCAACCTGAAAGGTGCTAAATAAACATTTTATTAATGCAGTTCTGATGTTGAAAAGCCGTTTTTGGGGCAGAGGTAGTCTGACAAAAGACAGCAGGAATTCTCCTCAGGCTCCTGGGTTGCACAACCAAAAATGACTCCTCAGTTTCACTCGCAGTAATTAACGGGATGAAAACCTGCTGTATCTCTATGAAGTACGAGTGCTGATAAACAGAGCGATTACGTGCAAGACGTAAGGAAAAAGAAGGAAAACACATGGGAAGTCGTTCACTTGAACCCGCGTTTTAAGAGCTCCAAGAGGTACCACCCTGTGGGAGTCAAAACGAGAAGATGAACCTACGCAAAATTTACGAGTGAAGGGAAATTTTATACTAAGTAAAATCAGACTAGGTTGGAAGAAAAGGCAGCGTGTAACCGATGGGATTGACTAGTCTCGTGGAGGTTAAATCACAAGGGCTCGCAGGTCGAACGTTTCTCCTTCAGCGGATTCCTCCCAAGTACACGGAATATTTTTCAGTAACTAAGTTACAGAGAGGCAATTATTCACACTCTAGAGCCAACTCTTGTCTCATTTTTAAGGAAGTACGAGTGCCTACTTCAGTAAAGTCTCGCCGTGTACACGCCAGAATAGCTAATGGGAGAAGGCGGCACAGAGATGAAGTGTTTCTCACTATGAGTTTAAAAAGTAAAGACACTCAGGAAAATTTGGTCCTTGACTCATAAGAAGTATTGAATACCACACTGCAAAAAACTACAGGTGAACATGAGAGGAGCGAGTGTGTGGCAGAGAAGAGATACTTCAAGGAAAAAGCATCCAGATTCTCATGACACTGTTTCTTCCAAGGTCTTGCTATTAGTAAGGCAGATTTTTTTCTTTTCGAAAGGCTCAAAACACCTCAACACACCCCCCCACACCTCCCCTCCCATGACTTTTTCTTTCAAAGATAGCAGAAAATAGCAAGTCTGGGACAAAAATCTATTTCAACAAATTACAGTAAAGGATCTGAGAGAATCCAGTAAAACCTAAGGGAAGACACCCAGAAAAAGGAAAGTAGCGCTGTCTTCTCATCTCCGAGAGGATTAAAAAATAGCTAAAGATGATGTGTTCTGTTGCTAGTTGACAAAAAAATTGTCAAAATGAAATCTGCTTTCCAAACTTATGTGGAACAAAAATTCTTCCTACTGGGGACAAAAATGAAATATTTATACAAATAAAGTCCAGTCTCTCAAGTCTAACACTTATCTAAAACACTAGGTTATTATGCCTTATGCTTCCAAGAAAATATTCTATTGGTAATCTTCTACTGAATTTTATTAACAGATATCTTTTTAACTGTAAAGAAAAATCAAATAAATGCTTTTAAAATAAATACTGTGAAAGCGTCAGTATTTCTGTGGCATGGAGAGCTCCAAGCCAACAATCCCGGGGAACAAAACGGGAGTTATTCTCTCTTCAGTATTCTTGGTGCTAACTGCAGTGTGATCACACCCGATGGAATTTTTTGGATAGACCGACACTTTATTGATGCTTCAGCAATACACAACAAGTTCTCAATGTTATATAGACGGGGTGCACGATTAGGCTGGTTTTGGCTTACCTTCACATTGTTTTTTCAGAAAAGCAAGTATCCACCAGTAGGGCCACAGCTACTGGGTAGCTTTGCCAAGAGATCGCACACGTCTTCTGCCCTGGCACAGGCCAGTGGCTTCAGTTCTAAAGAAAACTTTCAAGGTGGGGAAAACAGTGACGGGTGATAACCAACTACAGAAAAAGAAAGATGTGACACAGGTCCATTACATCAACAAAGAACAATTTGTTTTGTCTGAGGAAAACTAATCTCATCAGACAGGCACTTGCCGATCTGGAATTACCTACCAAAGTATAACGAACTGTCAACAAGATGACTGTTTAAAGGGGAGATGGTCCTTTAAAACAGTGTGTGGAATTGAAGTTTAACAGAACAAGGCTCTACATTAAGAGGCTGTGCGATCTTGTGCCTACAGGAAGCATCTTTAGAAGCCATCATGACCACCAAATGGATTTAGAACAGACACAAGTAACTACAGGTAGTCTTTTACGTAAGGGCATCGCTGTTCCCTTCGGATCTCAAGACTGTCTATGTCCTGTAGGATAAACAAACACAGGTCACTCAGATTTACGCATACCTCTACAAAGTCGTCGGAAGATGACAACTTTTGAAATTCCTTTTAGCCCCAAACTGTAACTGCTCTTACCAATTAACACGTGAGTGCTCTGCCTACACAAATGGGAGTCCAAACCTATCTCTTGAGGGCAAAGAGACTGACAGCATTAGTGAGGAGGAGGATACATTTATTTAAACGAAAAAAAAGGAGAATGAACCTCAGGCAAGGACTCTGGAGGAATCGGCACCACGGCCTGCCTTGGGGGGGGATTTGTAGAAAAGCATCCTAGAGGAGAAGACTTTAGGATACGTTGGGTTTATTCTTGAAAGATTCCCATCAGTTCATGTTCACTCTGTAAGAAGTGCGAATGAATAAACATAACCTTAATTATTCCTCACGTGGCTCCAGGCCAGCTGCCACCTCCTGCAAGTTAAGGAAAAGGACACGGAAGAGGTGAAAAAACGGCTTTGGAAAAAAAAACAAAAAACAAAAAACCAAGCTCAGGGTATGAAAGAGGAGGAGCAGGCAGCACCGACGCTGCTGTGCGGGGCCTGGAGGGAGGCGCTCCGCAAGAGCATGTTGGAGAGGGGACAGGGAAGAGCCTTCTCCCCTGGTTTGCGATCCGCAGCGACGGCGTTTCCATCGGCAAGAAGATCCCACTGCAGCAAGTGAAGGAACTTCATAGGTCTCTGGGGAAAAAATGCGTTTCAAGGTATGGCATCCAAGCTGAACAACACTTGTGTACCATTAGGAGAATCATAAAAGCAATCTGCTCAGGCAGGCCTGCTGCTTACGTGATTTTGGAGGATGCAGTCAGGACAATAAATTAAGCAGTTATTTACATCAGTAAGTACGTGCATATGTATGCATTCACAGCTTAAGCTGGCTCAAAAATTATGGAACTGAAATGAGTTAAGGGATTTCAGAGAACATGTGAAAACAATGCAATATTGTAACGTACACGTTTTTGCACCGACATCTTTTTCTTTCAGCTAACGAGAGGCGCAGTATAGCCCAGTGAAAAATCACACACAAAAGATTAAAAATTCTAGAATAGCTAACCTCTAATCCCCAGTTCTGACAACACAAGTTTCCACTGTGACCTAGAACAATGGTTTGATTTCTCTGCAACTAAACTCCACAGATTAAAAGGTTGTATGGCGGGAATTACAAAGCCCATGTATCTACTTGGCTTTTACACTTTTCAGTGTCATCCTCCCTGTACAGCCAGAGCTTACTTTACAAGGTACCAATTAGCTAAACACCTGTACAGTGCTTCCTTCATGTTTTATAACCTATACTTGTTGTCTTGTCAATCTCTTAAGTCAGTCTGCCATGGCTGTTGCTGACCCACACAGAGGCCCAAAGAGTAGCATTAAATCTCTAACAGTCTGGTGTCTGAAACGGGGGGTGGGGGGGAAAATCTGTAAAAAGTAAGCATTCAAGTTCCTCCCCAAATGTAAGAAATTTCAGAGAAATGTGGCATTCGTTTCAAAGCCAAACTTTACAAAGGGGAAAAAAAGGTATTGAAATGTCCTAACAAGGTGCACAAATTATTTCAGCTCTGCCCCTTTGTGACCAGATAAAATGACCAAACGTCTGTGACCGCATGTTGTCACAGCCAAGGTAAGTTCCAATTTTTCTTCAGTGCCACTATAGGCTACAGCTGTGCATTTCCATACCCCAATTTGTTTGGGTTTCTTTCAAATCTGACCGTAATTCCGCGTATTTCCTGGGTTTATAATACTTAGCTTGGGGATATTTACAACATCACTTTCGTGTATTTTGTCCTCAATAACCGAATGTATCCTTAACCTTGATTCCCTCTTAACATTGCAAAACAGAAACAACGTACCTTCACCACACTGAAAAAACCTCATGCACAAACAACAAGCAAGCAGCCCAAAGAATGCGACCTTGCAGTTTCTCAAATGATTTGCAAATACAAAGTATGTTGATTCTTTAATAATTGTTTATTTTAACTTTTATTGCCCAATTCAGGGATACACTCTGGCTACTTAACGCTGTGGTAAAGCAGCACAAAAATAACACAGCTGTGTTGAGACGCGTGTTCCACTAGAGCATTGCTGAGCAGCTGGCTTGCCCCTTCCATCTCCCGCTCCGTCCTGTCCCGTGAATTGCCATCCTCCGCCCACCCTCTCTCCCCTTCTTCCACCTGCGCGTGTGCACGCAACCTCATCCCCACCTGCCTCTCCTCCTCTCTTCAAGCCCACCTTATTCCTACCCGCACCTATACATGCACCTTGGCGTTCCCACCCCGGATACACCGGCCATCATCTGAAAGTAATTACTTAATTGGCAACATCTCGCAGGCCGTTTCTCATTAACGGATCACTCATCTTCAAGCAAAGGTTGTCATGCCAAATCTTGAAAGCCATCCATTTTTAGCGACTATCTGCTCGGTTTTCGTCACGGGTGAGGTCTTCTCCCCGAAAGGCCAACAGTCCCTGGAGTTCTCGAGGGCCAGCGAAACCAAGTCCGTAGGTGCCTGATGCTGTCAGACAGGAGGCAGAACACCAAACTGCACGAAAAGGATGTCAGAGAAATGCCCAGCGACTTCAGACTCGCTGACTACTGCCCCAAACAGGCAGCTGCCACAGAATTGTCTCTGCTGATGCAGGAATTTCAATTACAGATAATTAAAAAAAAAAAAACCCAAAACCCAAACTGGCTTGACCACAGATGCCAAGTTTGTTAAGAAATACAGTCTTTAAAGCTACCTCCTAATGAAAACCAATTCAGTTGTAGGTCCTTAGAAAAAAAATCTCTTTTATAAATAGAGTGCTTTAATTTTATGGAAGATCTGATCTTTTCATCTGTAACAAAAAAGCTGAATTCCTACTTAAAATGGAAACCTCCTTTTGTTAGCTGCAGCTGATCCCTGTCTAAACTTACTAATGCACTTCATTTTACCAATTAAACTTTTAAGTCCTTTACTCATTATCACTTGTTCTTGTATGACCTATAAAACGTTCTAGAAACGCTAAATCCCACAGTTATCCACAGTGAACATTTACTCTATCTCTTTGCTACTTTTGTAAAAAACGGAGATGTTTTTCTGATACTTCTTCCTTCAACACCATCACATCTACAACGTTATTTCCTACAAAGTTAATCCGTATAAAATCTAGATCAGATCCATAGCTACTATAAAAAAATATATGACAACTATTCCAGGACAAAGGTTTCTCATCAGTGCCAAATCTGCCTCCGACACGCAGGTGACGCTCCCGCTGCTATCAGTGGGAGCCCCACGCGTGTACCCGAGACGCGTATTACGCTCCTAGACCTAGGCGAGATTTCCGATACCGTGTGACGTGCAGGACTTGCTTCCTAATAATTAGACTACGGACCACGTTTACAGTAAGATCCTGAACGGCCTCAGTCACGGACGAGTCACGTTACTTTTCACTGCCACGACTTCTGCGTTGCATGAATTAATAAGCAGCCAAAGGAACAGCTGATGACTCCCACAGCCCACAGATCACTCCAAACATTTCCAACAATGCCCCAAGAACCGCAAGTTCGCTTCGTCTGTATTTTTAACAACGCAGGGCCTTTGTTATTATAAATGTCAAAACAAAACCAAAGAATTCCACGTAATATTTATACTTTCAAAAGTACAATATTAATACAGGTCGGTCAGTTAGAAATAACAGCAGTTTGTTAGGTCTACAAGATTTAACGTAAAACCGGTTTACAAATGCTGAAAAGCAGTAGTGGTCCAATAGTCACCATTACACATGAATTTCTCTCTCCCAGAAAATAATAATAATAAAAAAAAAAAAAATCCCAATTCAAATTTACCAGTATCAATGAAATATTAATAAAACACCCCCAAACATGCCACAATCACTATTCACAAATAAAGTTAAAATGAAATATACAAAAATTCACTTAATA
This sequence comes from Scopus umbretta, assembly GCA_013400535.1. Lineage (NCBI taxonomy): Eukaryota > Metazoa > Chordata > Aves > Pelecaniformes > Scopidae > Scopus > Scopus umbretta. The sequence continues at coordinate 28,758 of VZTL01029303.1, forward strand.
CTGTTAAATAACAATAAACTACAAGATTTCCTGAACAGAAATGGTAGGACCCCTGAATGTTTTACAGTGAATGTCAGGAAAAATTAAGTTACCTATGACTATTTTCATGATATACCAGCCAAAGATTTACATGACCATTTCAAAATATACCAATAAAGATTTACAGTCTCTTTAAGATGCACTAAACAAATAGGTTCATAAAGGTGAACACAAATGCTTAAAAATACTGTAACCATCACCAAGGGTGTACTTATGATACTCACTGAGATGCATAAGCATAGTAGTAACATGTTTACTATCTCTGGTAAACAGATAACATCTAAGTTCTGAAAAACTCTCTAAGTTCCCATTGTAGAAGCTCTGTAGTATAGTGAGTTCTTACCAAGTACAAACTTGCATCTTTCCAGTTGATTTCAAGTGAATAATGCACAAATGGGAGAGCAACAAGGTGGGAAAAGCATGACATTATTCCCATGTTCTGGTAATTAGTTATCCTGTTGCTCTGTAATGAAATCCTAAATTTCAAAAGTAAGCCAGGGTCCAACGTATATGAATCATCTTGTTACTATTTGTATTTCTAAGTTAAAAACAAGGTAAAAAAAGTCATTGCTTCTGCAGGCCCTGTGTGCACAACAATGTGCAAATATCTTATGCTGGAGTAAGCCTGACAAAATTTATCATCCAGTCTCCATGCTCTAATTTATCAAGAACTAAGTAGAATCTGAGAGCAAATAGTTACTGTTCACTTGTTTGAATCAACTTTCACACCATGTGCTTTTCAAAAACGTAATATGCATTATAATTTTTCAACTATCTCAACACATACTTCCAACGTTAAATAAGGAATTAAGTGCCATGAACTTAGAGCATTAACGATGGTTCACCTATAGCCAAGCAAAGCTATGCTTACATTCCAGAAAACACTGCAGTTTAAGAAATACAAAAAAACCCCGCAGCAGTAGAACGTTTTATGAAGAGAAACAGATGCATTCACATATTATAAAGCCATTGCAACTTCTTCAGGCATGGAACTGTTGTGTTAACTATACAGACAGTAGTTATTTAGCAGCAATGATTCCGCAATAAATAATGCACTGTGTTTCTCAGTCCTGCACAAAAATTGCAGCTACAGTTACATCAACAGCTGTAACCTACTGGCTCTAGTGGCAGAGGAGACCTTAAAACCAACTGTACAAAAAATTGTCACACTGTGACAACAAATATAAAAACATAATCTGCAGGTTGGAAATAAAAAGACTCCACTGTGGTGAAGAGGACAGTGTAGACAAACTGCAATTCCAAGTCCACCAACAGAGAGCACTGCCTTCAGATCCCAGTCCTCGATCGATAGGATAGGCTTGGGCTTGACTCTGCATCACCCACTTTAAAAAAGCATGCTCTGCCTTCTGTTCTTCCCATGTCCTACAACAGAACACGGACCGTGGTAAGAAACCGAAGTCACACAACAGGGTACTCAGTTACTGTCTACATCTCCTGTCTGTTTCAAGAGAATATCCTTCCTTTGTGCTTAAACCAGTACCGGGATCTTTCTTTTAACTGCCCTTGATGCACTTTTTTTTTTTTTTTTTACTTTGCCACCGTTCAGCCACACAGTAATGGTTTGAAACTCCAAGACATTCTCATATTAACAGTCCCTCTGCCCATCCCTAGTAAAACTCATCACCTTCTGTGCATTGAGCTTATATATCTCTACAGGCATCTGAGCATATCATTCGTGGTATTTGTTTGAGTACATTCACACAGACCCATTTCGGAAAGTATTTTTCAGTTCCGAATGTCTCTGGCACAGCATTCCATTTGCAGATACGAGAAAATATTAAGCTTTCCATACCTGTCTCTGGGTAAGTGGAATTTCGAAAGCCAGGGTCTTTTTGCAACTGAATCTCTTTTAGACTGAATATTGAAACACCTGGAATGTAACAAAGAAATTAATTCATATCCAAACATAACTATGCTTTATTGAACAAAGCTCTATTCTTAATTATACAGCTTAGATTAAAAAAAAAAAGTCTCCTATTCCCAAATATTTAAGTCAATATACACCAGATAATCTATCTAAGCAATGTATTTAGCTTTAATGTACAATCGTAACAAGACTCTGCTCCTTTACTACTCCTCTTACTTTCAGGCAAAGTGTGTATTCTTGTTCCAAGACTTCTGAAGTATGCATGTTTCATGGCCTCTTCTGCTGAAATTCTCTTCTTTGATTCATACTATTAACGTAAAAGGATACAAGTGTGTTGGTTGTCATTAAAAAACTCTTTGCATCAAGTGATTTCATCAAAGGGAGAAAACAGAGTTCTACTCGCTCAATATTTCCCGCCCACTCGCAAGGACAAATTTGTTTTCATTACTTTTATTTCACACATGAAAATCTAACACGTTATCTAAATCAGGATTACCAACACAGAACACGATTGCTAAAATAGTCAGAATAACCACTGTAAATGATGCAAGTCAAAAGTATACTTAATCTTTATTTATAGATGTAACAATGATTAGGTGACAGACTTCTGTCTACGTTATATTCCAATACTAAATTGCAATGAAATGCAATTACATGAGAACACAAAAGTTTTCTAATTTGATGCATTATGCTGCAGAGTTTTGCATAAAATGGAACTTCAGACAACATGGTCTTCGATCTGTGCTCAAATGTCTCCTGCTTGGCGTATGTGGACATTTGGACAAAGATGCAGACATTTAAGAAGCTGGATACAAGTAAGAACAAAGTCCAAACAAGGACTGCAAGTACTGTTCTGACACAACGTGTAAACAGATGAAGATCTGATGTAGAATTTAAATCGTAGGCTGCAAAGCAGAGTAACTGCACTCCACCTTATATACTAAAAATTTTTAACACCGTGAAGTTACAGTGCTTCTGCATCTACTCAAAAACTTAAGAGTTGGCCTTCCATCTTGCTTCCCCTCTTCTCGCTTCTGGCTCGTTTTTAATACAGATTAAAAGATTAAACCCACATACCACTTCACCTTTTGAATACAGTTTATAAGATCAAGGAGTAATATTACACCTTAGTAACTGCTTCTCTAGTAGTAAGCTAAGTTCATTGTCATTGAAATTTAGTATTTGTATTTAGAAGTTCTGTTTTCATACCGTATTTCACAAGAAACTTAGTTTTTTCAGGGAATTGCTAACATAGAATCAATTATATGTTTACAAAAAGTAGTAGGAGAAGAAATCACTTCGGGGGGGGGCGGGGAGCAGAAAGATGACAAGGAACCATCAGATCTTACAGTACATAGGCTTCCCAAAACTGTCGTTCTTCCCATATCTATCATACCTTACAGACTCAGCTGCATATTCCACTTTGAGATAGACCTAACAGATACTATAGCTTCTCATAAACTTGCTAAATAATATATTACAACTCTAAACTTCCACTTTTATAAAGCCACAAAACACATCTTACTTGAAGGAACTTCGCTATCAATTCAATTCCTTCTGTGTCTAGCCTAAAAAGAAAAATATTTTTAAAAATTAAAACAGTTATTGAACTATATGTACAAAAGCAAAACTGCAAAGCAATAGACTTCATTAAATGTTATCAAACCTGAAAATTGAATTTAAACATGGAAATGCTTTCATCTAAACAAATTTTCTGCATGTTAATGTGTATACATACAAGTACCAATATCTCAGAACAAGACTATTTGAACACCACAGGGGCCAGAAAAATCCTGAGCTTTGGATTATGATTTACTAAGTTGACGTGGATCATTTATTTCAGCAAATTTTCTTTTTTTTTTTTTTTTTTTTTTAATAAAAAACTACCAATAGTCATTTACTACAAGGACACGATATTAGATCTTTTTCTTCAGAGTCAATAAAACTGTTGTAGGTATTGTCATGAAGTTTATTTATAGTAACTGTGCAGATCCTTCAGATTCCTCATAATGGTTTTAGAATGATTTTAAGAGGCTATTCAAGGAAACCTTGCCACTTAAATAATGGGCCTGTTATATAACAGAAGAGAATTTGGGTGACTTAGGAAGTGCTGTGTCAATACTTCTACTATGCAGACATTATTAATTGGAGTTTATAGCTCTATAGGTCATTAAGAAGCTGTGGTACCTTGAATGATATGAGACAAAGTAATGACATAGTACCAGGATTATGCTTTGCATTACTGTCTGCCCACAATAACACAACTGATGTGTAGTTTCCCAGCATTCAGCAGCAGACCATACTTGGAAACATGGTCACATTTACAAATATGCAAAGCCACAAGGATGCATATCTTCTATTAATAAAACACAAAGTACCTTGGTGCATGGTTGATGAGGGGTTGTGGTTTATACTTAGGAAAGTTGTAGTTTCTAAATTCATCACTGGAGGAAATGCCTGGCCATGTTTCTTGACATGGGGTTCCTGTGTTTAAAAAATAAAGCAACAAATTCAACTTAGAAAAATGTAAAGAAACAACTTTGACATAAATAAGCATTTAATCCTGTAATTTAAACAGGAAAAAAAGAAAAAAAAAAATCAGTCAATGAGTCTATGTTGTACAAACTCAGCTGTACACTCAGCTCAATCATTGTTCATCAAGAACACACTCATTTACCTTAATTACAATGCAATATAAAATTTCATTGTTTATAGACAAAGATATACAGTTCTCATGGAAAAAGTGTTTAGGAGAACAAATATATAGCATTAACATTACTGCCAGAAGTATTCATTTACCCAGAAGTCTGAAAATTAAGTGTAGTTCATCTTCAACAGTCGAACCAGGAAAAAGAGGCCTTCCTGATGCCATTTCAAAAAAAATGCATCCAACGCCCCTTTATTAAAACAGAGAAAGAGATAAATCAGAAACAATCCAACAATTTAAGCTTTCAGCTCTTAAAGACTTCTGTGATTTCTCTTCATTTAAAACAAATTATTAAACTAGTTTAGCCACACACTGCTATTAAGAATATTGTTTTGACAGATATGTAGCAACAAAAGAACTGTTAAAGACTAAACAAAACCTATGTCATAGCTATATTATATCCTCTTCCTTCAGATGTCAAGTGTATCAATTGTATTAAAGTTCATAGTAAACTACCACGCTATCATGTCATTAGGAGAATATGTTTGTTTTTTTCCCCTAACACTGGGGGCCTAATGTCTGCTTACTCTAAGCAACAAAAAGGTACTCTGCATTTTCAGAGAGAAATAATAGCATCTTCCTTGTCTGCCAATCCTTTCTTTAAAAATCTAATTCAGTTGTAGCCTTCAAAAGTTCAATGGATGAGTGTTTGAATGCTACTATATAATAATAAAGAGTTGACATTTTTTCAACTTGACTGAGAACAAAAATTTAATTAGACAAAGCTATACAAACCACATGTCAATTTGAGTTGAATACTCTGAAGATCCAAGGAGAACATCAGGTGGTCTGTACCATAACGTGACAACTTCATTGGAATAGGTCTTTGTAGGAACAGACTTTGCTCTAGCCAATCCTTGATAAAAAGGGAAATGAGAGTCATGTGCAGCTTGATGAAATTTTTTTTTACATGAAATTGACAAAGAATTCTTAAGACCTAAAACAACCTTATTATACTTGCTAAATACCTTCCCTTAATGTTCACTAAAAAGCCCTAGTAAATACATTTCTAGAACTTGTGATTTGCCTCTTCGTATTTACAGCAATCTCATGATCAGCCTTTTTAAGCATAGAAGACAGGTAAACAGATCAAAACCTGGGGTAACCCTATAAATTTCTTTAAAACAACAAAGCACGAGATCTTTATGACACCTCCCCCCTTTGAAAACCCTTCTGTGCTATTTCCATTTCAGAATTATGTTGCAAAAGGCAGAAGGCAACAAATGAATAATGAAACGGTAGAGATGGACCACATCAGTGTTGGAGCAACAGGGGTTTTCCATCCTAACACTGTCAGTTTGTCAGCAATATCTTCAATAAAATTTAGGTCTATCCTGTTAGATGCAATCTTCTGAGCAACTTTCATTCACACACAAGGGGAAAAACCAGTCGTAGCACAACTTTCAAAGGACCTTCCTGACATAAAAGATAACAGGAAACTGTGAATGCCCCACTCTGCTGGAAATCCCAAAAGAACTCGGTGTATCAGTGATGGAGTAACACCTGACAATTCAGCACATGGACAAACCTTCTCTCTCTCTCCCATCATGGTTACTCTGCTTTGGAGTGACTGTGAAGTGTTAGGAAAAGCAACTTGAGCTCCACCTTAAGGATTTGACTAAGTGTCATTTTCAAAGGAAGCTGTAAAACTACTTTCAAGCCACAAGTCAAGTGACAGTATTACCCGTACACATATTACTTTGATTACTAACGTCCTGTAAAAGGCTGATTTTCATTTTCCATCGGAGAATACACAAATTCACTACAGACCCGATGTTCTCATCTTTCCTTTATAAGGAAAGATGCCTCTCTTTTGCTAAGTGAAGAAAATATTCGTTACAAAATAATTTCAGGCCGTACCAAAGTCTGCAAGCTTCAGTTCTCCTTTCTCATTAATTAGTAGATTTTGTGGCTTCAGATCTCGATGCAATACCTTTCTCCTATGACAGTATGCCAAACCACGAAGAATCTGGTATAAAAACAGCTACAAAGAGAACATTTATATAAATTAGACTAAAAATGTTAATCTACAGATTACACGACTAAAACAACCCATTTGGGCACTGCAGAGTTAAGTCTCTGTATTGTAAGCAGGACAAAAATACTTCTCAAAAAGTAACTTACTTTTCCGTATGAACACGTTCTGAACATCTTCATTATTGTTTACAGATTTAAAATCCCTTTATGCTAATGCACTGCTTTAACACGTACTTTACAACAAATATTTTAAGAGTGATTCGTTTGGCTCAACTGAAGAGAACCACAGGGCTGTTTATTTTTAAGTAAGCATTTACCAGTGTTCTTCCCCACACTAATGTCTTTAAAGGTAACTGTCTCTGACTGTACTCAAGTTCCCTTTTGCCACAGAATCCCTTCTAAAAATGCAGCTCAGCATCCTTTCTATCCAATTGTGCTAAACTATTGGAAAAATACACATGGATTCACAAGCTCACAAAACACGGAGAAACGGGGAAATGGAATTCCTAAACCAGCCCAGCTGCCTCTGGCATTTATATTCATCCCCTCACCTTGACATACACAGGTTTATTTTGGTTCTTTGGAACAGCAAGCCAAGCAAGCAACTTCGGTCATGCATATTAATGCTGCACATATATAGACACAGAAGTAGTAAGGGATGAAGAAAGGTTTAGCAGAGGGCAGCCAAGCAAGTTTACTACACCACTGCATTAAGGACTACTATTTTTGTTTCTGTATGTATAAAGGGTCTGATCTTAAACGTGGGACTCCTGAGTAGCCATTGCTGGCATTTAACACACAACAGTCCTCAGCCAGTATAGACGATCAAATGCACAATGAAAAAATATAGAGCATTACAGAAAGTAATGTTTACCAATGTGACAAATTCAGCATGTAATAGGACTTTTGAGGAGAAATATGAAAATGTTTTTACATGACCATTTTCTAACACATCAAAGTATTTTTGTACCAGGTGACACCATCAAATTCTTTTTCCTAAATTGGAAAAATACACAGCAGGTGTAGTTTACATCCATCTGCTCTCAGTCTGCTTGCGTGGGATTTATCTGTTCTAGAAAAAAAGGAATTGGGATCCGTTTTTTTTCTTTCTTTTCTTTTCTTTTTCAAAGAGCAGCATGAGAAGCAACTAAGTTTTATTTCAGCTACCCATGTCCACACTGTTGCAGGGATAGTCAGTCCCAAGTAATAACAGCACTGCTGCAGAAACTGATAGCCATCTCTAGTGTGCACTGGGACTGTGAGGATTAGTAAAGAAGGCAAAGCAGATTATTTCACAGAAACTGTGGATCTTCACCACAGTTTTGGCATGGATCCTTTTGGAACTGCATAGGATGACATGTATTAGTTCAAAATGTTTGAAACAGTAATACCTGCAGAGATCACACACATCTTTATATTATACATCTTCATTTTGGTAAAACTCAAAAAAGTACAGTTAGCTGAGGAATGCGAGGGGAGTGATGACGGGGAGGTCTCTCAAATGTTAATAACGACCCCAACCCCCCCAGTTATTGTAAGGGAAGCATCTACAGCTGCTACAGTTAAGCTGCTGTTCTGGCTTCCCAGTGCCAAAGGTACTGACCCTATAAATCTGCCTTAGGGCATAGCTTAAACCATAGGCAAACAAGGCAAAACAGTTCCTCTGCTTAGCTCGGATTACCACAGGCAGATTCTGCTTGTTCTCTAGCTGCACTTACTACGGGAGTCAGCTTGCCACTTAGAGCTTTTCTTTGGTTTTTTTAAGCTCAAAGCACTACTTATTAACTTGTAGTTAATTAAAAGCACAAGCGTAATTATGTTTTTTGTTGTCTCTCTGAAGTGGATACAAATTAAAGAATTCCCTTTTGCAGACTCTCAAGGGAAACAAAAGAGTAGGTTAAGAGCAGATGTCTTTCCCTAGAGATACTTACTGCAGTGTGACAATACAATAAAAGAAAAAGCTATCCAAAGAGTAACCAATATCTAGACTGAGTCCCACACACAATTCAACTAAGAACAGATTTCTCAACATGCAACTAAGCCAAAACCAAGGACGACAGCTCTACTGGAATGCACACAAACCCCATCACGTCACAGGATTTAGTACACTGTGTTGTCAACCACATTTGTACCACGTGCTACTGTATAAGAATACAGGTAATTTTCCTACCATGTGTGCACGCTCATGGTTTTGTTCTTTATGATCACAGCTTAAGGTTAATTTTTTTCAAGAAGAGTTTCTCAAACTCATCTACCATACAAATAACATCCCTTATATGAATTATATATGGCTTAATGAAGAGGTTTTGAAGGTACAGTCCAGCACAGGCTGCAACACAACATGGTGATACTGGTAACCCAGCCTCCTTGGACAACATCACTCATTTCAAGACAGTATTATCCTGTTTGGAATCTTGTTTATAAATCCGTAAGTATTAAAGAACATAAACAGTTATTCCACCGTAAGTATTAAAGAACATAAACAGTTATTCCAGTTTTCCAAATCAAAACCTCCTTGTTAGGAGAGAGGTAACACTGGAACCGGAGTTAGTTTCAGCAGACCAGACTGCAAACTGAGTCACTTAATCAGGCCACAGCCACAGTTAAAAACAACAGACAATTAAAGCTTAAAGAAAGTAATTTCCATTTTATTACTAATGGAAATATGAACATCACTTATTCTTAAATATGTATTATTAATTTCTTTCTTGCGTGGTAGGCAGTGGCATCCAAACCCACATTCATGATTGAGGCCACATTTTCCTCGGTGTGCATATATAAATTTTATTTGAGGATATACCAAACTACAGACTTAACTTAATAAATGAGTATAAAATAATGGAAGGACAAGAAGAGGACAAAAGAGTTATGAATGTATTATTTTTAGGAAGTTTTTAATGTTAAATATATAAACTCAAAGAGAATGAAAACACCTACATTTCTATAATATCCTGTTTCCAGTGCTTTAACCACTTAAAAGTCATCAAAACCAAAGAGATAGACTCCATCTGTTGTCAAATGTAGGCCCAAAGGTCAAAAAGGAAGTTCAGTTTCTTAATTTTATTTTTTTAAAAAGCCCTAAACCTGATTATTAAGTTCTCTGAAATCCTTAGAACAGAGAAGGCTGGAAGACAGTAACTGCCACTGAAAACGCTCACCTTTACATTGTGCATACTCATGATGTTACCACAGTCATCCATGTACTGCTTCAGATCCTTGTCCTGTCAAAACACCATCATCATTGTTCAGTAAAATTGTGGGCAACAGATTACATGAATATTATTTATTGTTAGAGCTGAAATAATTAATCAGAAAACTGAGTTTTCTGCAGAAGATATTAAATGATAAAAATACTAAAAGCCTGAACATGCAGAAAACCCTGGCTTTCCAAAGGATATAAATACCCATTTTCCAGCAAGCTGCATCATCTCAGACAACCTAATTTGTTACTATCTTCTCCTCCATCTTGTGTATGCCACAGTGTTTTATGAAATTGCTACATTCTCCAATTACATTGGAAGTAAAGAGTTTTTCTTCATCCCTCTTATTACACTTATATATTCCAGCATATTATACAAAAAATATCGTTACATAAGGCTTCAGTGAGAAAGTAAAAAGTCTACAATGGAAGACGCAAGCGAGACAGGTAATTGTGGACACTTGCTTGAAAAGACGGTTACAAAAAGATGAAATGTGTTGTTTACTTCGAAGTATACTTTTTTCCTTAGCTAACTTGTGAAAGTTGTATCACAACAGAAAAATATCATTTGAAGAATAGCGTGATTATCCTTTTTTACAGTTAACGATTTTGGTACAAGTATACAGTTTGCTCAGGTAGATCACCACTAACTGCTATTAATGAAACTCTGAAATGATCAGAACAGTATTTACTAATTTACAGTAATTTAAGAAGTGAATACAGTTCTCTCACTTTCAGCTGAATTATTCTAGATGCAGGAGAAAACTGTAACAGTCCCAGTATTTTTAAAAAGAGTCTAGAATTTTGTTATGTATGTGTTACTTAGAAACAATAAATCGAATGTAAAGCTTACTAGTTGTTTAAGCACTTACCAGATATTCAAAAACAAGAGTCAAAGACTTGTCTGTGTGTACAATATCGTGTAATGTAACAATATTTGCATGCTTCAGATCTTTTAATAATGACACTGCAAAAGAGAATTGTAAGTATAAAGTAAATAAATGCAAAACACAGGCGCAGTAAATGCATGTCTAGGAAGTTCATACATATAAGCTTTTTTTTTTTAAATTAAAAAGCTATTTTTAAGAACATAGTACTCATATAGATTAAGTTCATAAGAAAGGTATTTAATCAAACACCAAAGAGACATTTGAGTAACAATCTGTAAATATTCGTAAACTATACATTTCAGGCAGAAGTAGTCATTTGGTAAAATGTATTCTGAATCCCTCAAAGTTACTCAGTAATAATAGTCTAGTTCAGTATAAAATCATCCACACTGCATTTGAGAACATAACCACCCAACATCAAGTAAATAAATTTGAAACACTCTTAATATGTCTAGACTAAAATTTTCCTCATCAAAACTAATACTAATTTCATTAATTTCCCATGTAGCCTATGTATTTCCAAGTACGAACAGTACTTTGGTCAAAAAGAAATCCAGAAGTATCTGAAACTCTAAGTAGTAAAAAACCCCAAAAAAGTTATCACCTTCTCTTATGGCTGTGCATGGTGCTCCTTCTTCATGTTCCAAGCGGATTTCTTTCAGAGCTACCAGGTTCTCTGTCAATTTACTTCTCCCCTTATAAACTGTTGCGTAAGTACCCTACAAAATGAAAAAAGAAGGAAACTCTTACAAATTGTTCCTTAATCGAAAGGTAAGTTAAAAAAGAAAATATAAACTTATATCTGAGATTCTAACAGGTTTCATTTTGGATACGAATAGTTTTTACATTGTCTTCTTTTGATGTATGTGAAACTACAAAAATATTTTGTAAGCACAGGTCTGAACACACAGAAGACAACAAGGGATATGTATGCTCAACAACTCTGAAAATTACACGGACAGCTATACGCCATATAGCTACCAAAGAAGTCAGGTCAGGTAGCGTTAAGTTCAGGAAGTTCACTGCTGGGATCATTTACCTTCTTTAAAGTCTCTATTTGATTAAAACTAGCTCAGGTATCTCTACATGACATTGCAGTTATGTTTCTGAAGGCTGCAGACATACTATTCCATTACTTTTATGAAAACTCCTTTTGATAGCTTCTTGTCTTCGTTATGTATTTTACATGAGAATTTTTTTTGGGGGGGGAAGGGGTATTCAAAGTTTCATTTTGACTGACATAATGAACAGTGAATATTATGAAGCTTATCTTTCTCCAAGTTTTTGTTTTTTTGCTTAGACAATAAGAGATTCAAAACTCTCCAGGCATGTTACCTAAGGACAAGAAATTCTGACAAAACAACAAGTAGGTACAACTAATCTGAGCAATCGCAAAGAGGAAGCAACAAAGTTACAGAAATTGCCCTAGGTTACAGCACATACCTGGTGTGGTCCACTACACTTTGTAAGCAAGTGAGATAATGTACAACCACAGCTATGACTTGATAGCTACTAGCTTAACATTCCTCCAAAGATACACACTGTTATGTCATGTCTGGTGACCCATCTGACAAGTACTAGGGGCAAAATAAAAAATAAACGTGTTTGGAAATGAAACTGTCGCAAATGGAGGACTAGCTGCAATATTCACAGCAGAGATACTGGCCAGCCCTGCATCCTTCTGTAGTGTGCACTGCATCCCAGTCCAGTGCTCCTTGTCTATTTTTGATCCTGTTGTCTATCTGTACACAAAGCCGGCCTACATTAAGGAGGCCACAGACCATTTGCTAATGGAGTCTTGCTCTTCCCCAGTGCATTGATAGTTTTCCTGCTTTTTTTTTTTTTTTTTGCTTATTATATATGTATAGAATATTTGTATGCTTGTGACGTCGTTACAAATGATGAATATGTTTGGTTTACTGAAGAGATAAATTCAATGGGTATTTTGAGGGAAATAGAGATTTTCAGTTAACACATGTAAAATTTTACATAAGACATAGTCATCAAAGCAGTAATCATTTCAAAAGAAATCTATACATACCTCTCCAAGCTTTTCTAACTTGATATAGGTTTCCATTTTTCCAAATCCAATTTCTGACTGCAATGAAAAGAAACAGAAAATCAATCACTAAAGCTGAACATGTTATTTATACACCATTTAATCAGCAAGCTAACCTTTGTTTCAGAAAAATACCAGACAGCACTTGACCAACCACCACACAGGTCCGCTCTTTTAAAACCAGTTCAGCATATGATGATGTAAAAGCATCCCGGCACCCAAGCCTAATGCTCAGCTTGTTGGCCAGTCTACTGTGTATCCTGCAAGGACTATGTACTGAGTTACACTCAGACTGAAACCTGATTTTACCCTACCTCCTACTTAAGTCTTCTCCACTTCTCTCACCTGATTGCTACTAATGAGGTTGTTATAGCTTAAAGCACAGAAGCTCATCTCTTGCTTACCATAACCATATGCTGCTGCTTCTTTCAAAATAACTTCCTTTATTTATTTGCTCTCTACTAATATATATAGTGCTATATACTTTTTTTAATATATATATATATACACATACATACATATATATATATATGCTTTGGTCAAGCATTGGAACAGGCTGCCCAGAGAGGTGGTGCAGTCACCATCCCTGACGGTATTCAAAAAAACGTATAGAAGTGGCACTTCGGGACATGGTTTAGCGGGCATAGTGGTGTTGGGCTGATGGTGGGACTAGATGATCTGAGGGGTCTTTTCCAACCTTAATGATTCTTGATAACATTTCAAGATCTCAGCTCCAGTTTTCCTCTCCCATTCTGACCTCTCAGTGCCTTTCAGTCTAAAACTCTGCCAGTAAAATCCCTAAACAGCATTCTTCCACAAGCTGCAGCTCTGTCTCAACAATTTACGTTTTATGGCTCATAACTTCAAGCCTTTGTGTGTTTTCCTTGCATCTATTCACCTTCTCTTTTTTTGTCACCAACTTAGCTCTGCCATACAAGCCAGGATTTGCCTGCCTATATAATACCTTCTTCTGAAGACTCTCTACTCTTTTCCTGTTCAAATCCACTACTACTCTCATATTTAATATGGTTATCGCTTACAGTTATTTTAATGTAATACCATTGTCAGTTACACCAAAGCTTTATATTGTACTAACAGCATAAAGAATGCTGAAAGCAGACATGTAAACCACATTGATCTTTAAACAAAAAAAGTTTACAAAGTGCATGTAGCCTGTACCCTGTCAAAACCCCAAACCCATAAGCTCCCAATTGAACATACATCAAGAAAAAACTAGCAGGTTTTCTCCCTAGTATCACCTCTTCCTTCCACTTCCAAACGTTGTTCTCTACTTGCTATTTCTTTCTAAGGAATGATACTTTGACCCCAGACTGGCTTCAGCACCTATGTCCACAAGTCTGAATACGTTCATTTGCTCCTAAAATCCGATGGATATTAAAGTTGTATATTATTTCATGGTAACATAGTGTAACATAAATACTGCTGATTGTATTAAGATTTGACAACAATGTAATATGAAGGTATACCAAGAAAAATTGGATTAACAATTTTCAGAACACATGCATGAAAATATAGCTGAATAAGTGTAAGTGTAAGATCTTGTCTGTAAACATAGACATATCTAAGATAAAGAATGGGCACGTAATTATGTTAACACAGTATTAAGAGTAATTCTGCTTTATTAAATTAGTGTTAGAATTGAAATGTTTTAAAACTGCATAAGCATACTTTAGCATCAAGCATTTAGGAGCTTGTTGAAGTCAAGCTGTTTATCCCAAAATACAAGCAAAGTTGATATTTGACAACTACATAACTCCACTGAGATTTTAAACATACCACTGATACAGGTACAGTGTTACTAAAATATATGTTATGTTTCCAAAGTGCATTTGACCTACTTAAACAAATGTTTCTTGAACTGAATATTGGATGGTATTAGAATGAAAAAGATAGGCTGCTTATTTTACAGGAGAAACTAAAGGAGAACTTGTAGCCATTGGCCTTGTTATTGCCAGACAGTCTGGAATACAACTTAAAAGTCTAAGAAACCTTGGTGGTGTTCATCAAGATTAACAAACTTAAAATCTTCTTTAGACAATAAAATCATAGAGTATTTCCTACTTACAGAGGACAGATATTCTTCAAGACCTCCCTTTCAGTGTGTTAAATTTTTAATCACATATTGGTTGCCTACCACTCATATGACAAACTGATTTTTAGATTCCTCAAATTAAGGTTGATTTCCTTTTTCCTTCAAAGTAACTTCTGAACTATTTCTTTTTTTTCTGCAATACACATCTGTCTATGTTGACTTACACAGAAACACTGATGCATTGTATTTGTGGTCTCTTACTTCTAAATGGCTGGTGCATAAGAGTTACACCTATGCTACTGCGCATGCCTGTACATGTATACACAAAATACAATTACCATAAAGTTGATTTTTTTTGCTGTATTTCAAAGAAATACACCAGACCTAACGTATAACAAGTCCTCACTTGATACTTTTATAGCTCTTTTCCTTTGATTCCTACTGAGCCTTGAAAAGAGACAAGCCTTTGAAGCAGAGCACAATATTCATACATTGTAATTAGCAGTCTGCTAGCAAGCTTGCAATGACTATCTCGGAATAATGAGTCCTTGAATTTCTTTTTTTTACAGGTTAGTTTGAAATCATGAAAGGACAATGCAGCAAATGCATGCCTGCATACCACAGCACTGCTGGCAGGTTTCGCTTTGGACTTTTGAGCCCTGAAAGCATTTTAAAAGGGCAAAATAAAACAACCTTGTGACAGGAAGCTGATTCCATACACACACCATACTCATTAGAGGGCACTGTTTTTCTGTCTGTCTTCTAGAAGGTAAAGAGGAGAGAACAACTGCTCTCAGGGCCCACCATTAAATGAGCAAGGGGATTTAGATACACAGGAACCCCTGCCGCAGCCCCCAAATACTATATTCCGACTCTGAAAAGGTTCTGTTGAAAAAGTACTTCACCAGCGTCTGAAAAGAGAAGGTTTGGGGAAGTCTATTCCTCACGTCGATGCTACATCAGCAACCAAGTAGTTAATGAGCTACAAAATCCTGGCACAAATATTTAAGCTTGCTGCATTATTATTTCTTCCAGTGCTTTGATCCAATCTTTTCTTCTTTTAATATTGTTCTTGTAAAAGGCGACGTGCAGATCAGAGCTTTAGCCTAGCACACTAAATTGTACTTTTTCAGGGGAAAAAATACATGATTAAACTCAACCACTGCTTTGTTATACACATTATTAATTCACAAAGAATAAAATAAAGATATTTCACAGTTAATAAAACTAATTCACTACATGTACTTTCGTATTTATTCTTCAGCAAATAAGCCATTAGATCAAGAAAACAAAGAACAATGCGGATTCCATAAACCTATCCAGTTTTTCCCTGCAAAGAATTTCTCACCAATGAATTTGCTCTGGAAGTCAGTAATGGTCTAGTGACTTTTTAAGACCTCAATCAACGTTAAGAAAACTGATAGATCAAATTATGATTGAAGTGTAACAAGTTTTGTAAAAATAGGAAAAAAAATTTTTTGGACTATTTCAGAGATGTGCATATTTTACATGAGCATCTGGGATTTCTAGCATTTATACTCCAGTTACAGTACAGGAATCTTCAGTCTGCTATCTCCAAGGAAAGACTTATTTTTTAAAATAACCCAATAATCTAAAAAGTTATATGTGAATTAATTCATATTCTTAGGAATCCATCTATGCTTTTTAGAAAAAATAAAATAATAAAACTGTATCGTATCAACAGCAATTCTGAGACAGAAAATTTATAAAATTCAAAAAGAACAGTGAGGAGGACCTGCCTTCCTATTATTCATATTCATATGCTGCTTTAGGGCCTTCCTACTGTATCACCATGAGAGCGCCCCAGCCTTGACCTAAGATTACATGGCCTATTTGCTCAAACATATCATCCCTGCTCTAAAAAGCAAAAGGATTTAAGTATGCACTTTGGGAGCTGAGTTTAGCCACCTATTCTTCAATGGATTTTGACAGGTGCACACTGAAGTTCAGGACATAAAAGCCAAGGTGTAAACGAAGCCGAGTCACACCTATGGTATACAGACATCTGCGTTAAATGGAATCTGAAGAATCAAGAGGTTGGTTTAGCATGGCAGATGCATTACACTTACTAGTGATGCTCTACGAGAACGTCGACTCATTGGCTGATCAAAGGGCGGGCTGTTAATCTGCAGCTTTTCAAGATAGCCATCAGGTATCCTGATGTCAGCAGGCAGGGACAAACGCTTGTTCAAATCCTGCAGTAAATAATGTTAAAAAGAGAAGGGTCAAGTATAATTCCAGATTTCCTGAAAAATCTTTTAACACTTGTAGTGTTACTATTACTACAGTGTCGCTATTTAAAATGGAAATATTTATAAAAATGAAAAGTAAGTAATTTCACAAAAAATGTTTTTAAAAACCATTCTCTTTAATAATACTTCAAATTGTTTAGACAACAGGTTCAAAAAGTCAGTGCTTTACAAACTCATTACTTGAACAAGAGGAATATGAAAATGTAATTAATTCCCTTGTGGATAAATGTACTGAGTTTACCTGAATACTTACGCATACCTGGAATACCAGAAACTGAGAATTCAGAAGCTGGTAAATACATTTCTTTTCATATAATAACTACATTAGAATAATAAGAGATCTCCATGTTTCAAAATATCTCTCTCCTTTTCTCTGACTACTGAAAAGTGATAGATTCGCTTCAACTTCCATTTTTCTAGTCTTACAAAACAGAATCACTTTGTTATTAAGCCACACCATTGCAAATGTTAATACATTTTTCTATTTCAAACTCTTTAGTATACGATCTTTAGAAAACCAAACCTGCCATTACATATATGCAGTTTTCCCTACATCAGATTCTGTTTAGCCTTCATCTCAAACATGCCAGAAAATGAAACACCAAATGCTCTCTTAAAATGGCCAGTCACCACCACAGAGTTACAAGGGCAACATATCCAGACTCACAAAAAATTGGAAATAATTTCCAGAACAGCACGAATTGTTTTTCAGTAAAGGTAGCTTATCCAAGGAAAGGAAAATCATGCTCAGCATCAAACTACACAATCCATCCCCATGGATTCTACCCTGAAGTTAAGAGGACATCTCTGGAATCACCACTGTTTTTACACTTCTCTCCAGCAGAAGAGGGAATCTCCAGATTTCTACTGGTGGACCTCAGATTTAATCAATACTGACCTGATGGCAATAAGCTCTTCTGGATGTTACCCTATTCTATCCCACCTACCACCTCCAGCTTTGAATTCTGGGCATCCTGAGCTAACCTAAACGCTGGCAGCTACAGCCCCATTCAGTTCCCCTCAGGCCTGGCCATATGTTTCTACTCGTGTCTTTGCAGCAGCTTTGAACTATTTCAGCATGCTAAATCATCAAGAAACTATCTCAGGCGAAGTGCATAGCTTCCTGCCAGCTTTGTGCTCCGAACAGGTTCAGGGTAAGGTCAGACAAGCTCACAGCCTGAACACAGAGCAAGAGAGGCAGCAGGGCAAGCCCAGGAGGCCGGCAGCTAAATTAGCTCAGGCTGCCAAAGAACTGGATCTCAGACTCTTCAAGACTTCAGATCTTGGTGGACAACTTGCTAAGCTTTCGGTGTTGATAATGTATTTGAACCATGTATATGCATGATCTGTATGTGTACCTGGAGCAACAGCTAAGCAAAAAATATCAGGTATAAATATATATTAAAAAAATGAATGTAATTTGGCACTGAAGTTGAATTGCAGGTAGGACTGAAGTGCTAATATATGTCCCCCAGATGATTGATCTACATATACTATGCACTACGGCCACTGGATACAGGCAGAAATTTTTGGAAAGACACCAACAAAGCTTTAACTTCTGGCACCTGACCCTCCTGTTTTCCTTTTGTTCCTCACACCTCCTTAGGTACAGAGCACAAAGTCTGTTCCCTTCTACTTTGCTGCCCAACATAACTTCTTCGCAGAATTGCGAAAATCAGTGTCTGTAATTTATTTTGTACAGAATTTTTAAATTGCCTTTGAACAAAAGAAGTCCTGTTCACAGAATGGCAGCTTTGACCAACATTTTGAAGTTAAATTAGAAAAAAACAAAAGGATGCCTCAGTTTTGGCAGCTTCCAATTTCTTTACTAGTTTTCAACTTTGGTGTTTCAAATTTTTCAAATCATTGGCAATTTTTGAACTGCCTGCGTGGTTTTCAGGCGAGCGGAGAGGCTAATTAATTACAACGAGAGCAAGCAGTAATCCCTATAGTAAAACAGTTACTTTCCACTAAAGAATTTTCCTTCTTTTTGACAGGCTCTGCTAATGCCATTTTTGTAACAGGCAACAAAAATCCAGTGAAGCTAGAGTCATCTGAAAAGAGAAATGTCTCTCCCTTACTGAAGAGGGCTTCAGATTATTAAACATAAATAAATAAATTCACCCTAGAATTCACTGCATTCTTCAGAAAATTCAGGTAGCTTATCAAAACAGATGAGCACAAAGGAAAGAGTTCCATGTTGCCTTACAGAAAGCAGCTTTGTCATCTCTGCAGCAGGAAACCACAGAGCTGCTGGAACAAGACAGAGATGGCAGGAAAAGGACCAGCATCAGTCTCTACTCCACCTTCCTACTGTAATCCCAGATCAACAGTGGAGCAATATCCTGATTTTCTTTCTCCTGCTGCTCAAGAACACAAAATAAAGCAGAAAATGGACAAATTCCAAGACAGTATAAGAAAAGAGCACTGAGCTGACGTTTTCAATATAACTTCCCGAACACAGTAGATATCATTATCCTATATACCCTGTGGCAAAATAGCTTTTGCCTACTCCCATCTATTAACTCTATGGCATAGAAACCTGCTGTAGCTCTCTCTTCTTACTGTCCCATAGTGCTTGTTTGACAACAAGTATTTTAACAAAGTCTGTTTACAGGGATCCTGAAATCACGGACCACAACTTAAAGGCCTCAGGAAATACTGAAGTGATTGAACCCCAAAGCTCTCCATCTGTATGTTCTCTCCTCCCACAGCACTCAGCCTTGGGGCAGCCAAAGCGGTGCTTCACACCTAGCTCCACATCCTCGAAGAAGCATTTCCAAGCACACAAAGTTGATGGGCATGTAGGAAAAAGGAAGCAAAGGCAGCCTTTAAGCTGTGATAGCAATTTGAAAACTATGCCACTAACTGTGCACAGTGCCTGCCATCAATAAACATATACCTTCTCAAATGGAGAGGAAAGGAAATAAAGCAAGTCTAAGATGCTTTACAGCTACTAAGAATTCATTACTTTGGAGTCCACCAACCGTAAAAACTGGAGATTAACAATATTTTAGGTAACAGAAAATATTATAATGAGAGCTAGTTGTAATTCTATTACAGAATTCCCCTTCCTTCATTGTCAAAAGCTCTGCCTATGCCATTTTTGCAATAGGCAATTGCAAAACCCCTCATGAATTACTTCAGAAATCCATGTGACATCCTCAGTTCTAAAGTAAACTTAAGCTGTAGACTTACATTTGGTGCTCCACAGTGCATAATACTGTTTGAATGTAAGTACTTACTGGTGCAAGGGGTAAAATCTATTCCAGTTTGGGGGAAAATACCCACAAACAATAGTCTTAAGTATACAACAACCACCCTCATCTCCCCCCATCCCCTCAATGTCTGTTTTTTTTTAAAAAAACAAACAAACAACAACAACAAAACCCAACACACTGCAACCTGAGGGGAAAAGTAGGGAAATTTTTTTTTCAGAATTGTAATATCTGTTTTTAATGTATCTTCTCTAGTTGCATTTGTAATGTAATAGGTATTACCTGACAGTCATCACGCTCTTTTTTTTCCCCCTCAAAAAATGAGTATTTAGTACTGGAAGCCTACATTTTTGTCACGTTGTAAATAAAATCAAAACACTACCCATTCTCCATAACTTCTTAGAGCTGAAGAAAGTTTCTTTTCTGAGAGGAAAACAATGATTTCATGGAAACTGCAGCAGGTACTTTATAGATTTTTCCTCCTATCTACACTACTACTTGCAATATTCATGGATATTTGCCTGTGTTGAAGTGTCAACCAAGCCAAGACTTCTTTTTTAAAACTATATATTAAAATTGTTACCTACCAGTCAGATGCCTTTTATGAAACCAGTATTTGAAAGATCATATATGAAGTCACATATATGAAGTCACATTTATAAAGTCTTCTTTGTATTATAATTATCCTTTACCTAACTGCCTAAAATAGGCAAAATTAAAGAAAGTCATTTAGCTTGCAAACCCAAATATCTGAAAGACAGAAATTATGTTTTCTTTGCCTGTACCACCTTAATTCCTCCCAGTTTTTGCAATAATTGAAGCAACCACCTCTTGGGAAAAGAAAGCAATCATAATTAAATGCTACACAGCAACATGAAAGGGGATTCATTAGACGTGCATGAGAGAAATAAGCGCAACGTTTCCTAGCAGCTAAACAGAAAAACTAGAAACTAAAATTACATCAGTTTTACACAGTTGAAAAACCCAGTTAACTGAGATCACATTAAGAAGAAAAGCAAGAACCCTACCATACACCAACGAATTCTGAGGCTTGAGTGTTCAAGACCAGGCAGTCTGCTGATGCTTAGGCAACCTGTTCAGCGCTCGCTCCCCGCACCGCGGGATGCAGAGACGACAGAAGGATGGTGAGGAGACTTGTGGGTGGAGGTAATGACAGTTTAACAGGGAAAGCAAAAGCTGTGTGCCCAAGCAGAGTGGAAAAAGGAATTGATTCACTGCTTCCCATCAGCAGGCAGGTGTCCAGCCGCTTCCCGGAAAGCTGGGCCTCATCACGCTCAGCAGTGGCTTGGGAAGTGGAAGAGGAACACCATAGCCACAAATGTCCCCTCTTCCTCCTCTTTCCCCCCAGCTTTTATCACCAAGCACCAGGTCAGATAGTACAGAATAGCCCTTTGCCCAGTTTGGGTCACCTGTCGAGCCTTGGGGAAGCCACCCATTTCCCTGCCAGTGCTGGACAGCCTTTATGGAGAAGATGCCCAGGCCCAGCACCGCCTTTAGCATATGACGCCCAGAGTTGCATGTTCGACACAATCGCCACCTCCGCTCCCTCACGCTGCTAATGCAGCCGACCCGCTGCAATCTTGCTGTTGCTGCTTTAATAACAGGCAAAACCTGCTCTCCTGAAGCCTGCCTGTGCCTTGCTGCTATTTCGGCACGATGCCAGGCTGGAGCACAAGCAACAGTAGGAAACAGTGATTGCTAAGAATTTCTAATTCTCTTAAACCTCTGTGGAATTTCAGAAAACAATGAAAAAGACACTTTCTGGACAGATGACTTTGTCCACGCTAATTTCAATGACCAATTGAATCTAATGATGTGTTAGCATTTCTCAGAAAAAAGCGAAGAACAAAAAAAACCCCAAACTTAAACCAAGGAAAACAACTAAAACAGAGAAACTTTTTATAATTGAAATTATTAGCAGGCTGTTAAAAATGCAGGCTGTTACAAGATCTTGCTACAATGCTGTTTAAAGAAGCAATAAGGAAGCATGTAAAATTAATGGCAGGACTGATTATTTTCCCTATGCTCTTTAAATTTTGATACTTAAGATTTTGAGCTTGTCAACACTACAGAGTTGTATGTCCATTTTTAACATTAACTAATTTTGCATCCCTTTATGAATCTTTTAAATTTTTATTTCATTTTTAAAGGTAGTAAATTAGAGTAACTCCCTATGTTATCTTAGGTATCCTTTTTTAAACATAACAGGTGTATAAGAGGTGTACATAGACCCTCAACTATGCAGAGGGAATCTGGGTGCATTCCTTTGTAACTCTAGCAAGCAAAGGTTTACTGGAATGCAAAACCTTAGCTTTCAGGGATAATGAAGTACTTCAGGTAAAATAAACTATCTTTTAGAAAATTAAAATGATAGTATTTTCTCGTATGTCACTTACAATTTATTTTTCCAAATGAGGTCAATTCATAACATTTTGTAGTTTGATTCTTTATGGTTATCTACAGCGTCAACTTGCAACAGAATATATCAGTGTTCAGTAAACATGGTACTGTTAAATGCTCAAATGTCTACAGTTAACTGTATGTTGCTTAACGAGCTATTTTTTGATCCAGTTCCAGAATATACTCTGGAGAACATATTCAGGCACCAGTTGCTTTGCTAGGGTAGCCAGAATGCTCGTGGCAATTTCCCCCTCCTCTACATCTTAAAATCACATTTTCTATCTCCATGTGCAATGCTTATTCTCAGTCTTGCTTTATTACTGGCTGAGAAATGCATACTATTTTTATAATTTGCCTGAAATGAGAATCACATTTGTCCTACTCTGCTTGATGGCAGATAAACATGTAAGCACTTGTAACACTAATATCACTTTGTTTTCTGTGGAGATAAACTACCCCAACTCATGCTTATCTTTACTATCTATTTCTAATGCTAGCTACAGCAAATGCTCTGAGAACAGCTACACTTTGTCGAGCCTTTTCTTTTGCCTGGCTAGCACCAAACCAGCTGCTGTAACTCGATGTGTGTGTTCTGTCTACCACCGACTACTTACGCTTGGGCACAAAAGGAGGAGGCAGGCATTGCAACTTAAATCCTGCAGGTTCTGTGAGCTGAGTAATGTAACATTATAAGTAAACACATCTTCCAAATAAAAAACCCAAAACACCTCCTGTTTTTCACACATACTGGGAAGTAAAAAACAAAAATCCCAATCTTTCTGATATCTTTACTTCTGGTCCCCTTTTGGGTGTCCCAAAATACTGTTCCACGTGTCAGCTTCTTCACTTGCCCTATGTAGCAAACCATTCATGAGAGTCTAGGACTAGCATTTTGTTACCACATTCTGCTTTTTCATCTCTCTCTCAAACAACTCTATTCCTTTTTGTCGTGGTTTAACCCCAGTCGGCAACTAAGCACCACACAGATGCTCACTCACTCTCCCCTCCCTGGTGGGATGGGGGAGAGAATCAGGAAAAAAAGTAAAACCCGTGGGTTGAGATAAAGGCAGTTTAATAGGACAGCTGAGAAAGNCTATTTTTCCTTAACTCACCATTTATTTTTTGCCAAGATGCACTACGCATTTCAGTAAATTTCACTGAAGTGAAATAAAGATGATTCTGGATCAGGATACAGAATGTTTGAACTCTACATGTTAAAAAAGCTCTAAAAAGAAGTGATTTGAAATATCCACACTTTTTAGTCTGTCTTCTGATGACTCAAGTCATTGCATCTTTGACTTATATAGCACATTTAGATAATAAACACTAATACTTTGCACAAAACAGAGTAATAAAAAATAAAATAAAATAAAATAAAGAAATAATCAGAAAATTGCCCTTGGGAATGATTTGTCGAGGTGTTCCCGAGCCAAATCCTCACTACGTTACAAAACGCAGGAAAAGAAAAAACGCAGACTACTTTTATTTTTCTCCTGTAACAGATGTGCCAGTCTGCAGACTGTTTCTTTCTTGCTGGAGTAGCAGCGATAAATCTTTCCCAAATCTAGTGCACCACAAATGCCATCGATCTTTCAACTGCTAGGCTGTTTCAACGCTGCTACTGCACTCACAACCGCAGTCAGAGAAGAAAGACTCAGGCTTCTGCCAGTGAAGGAGTAGGAGGGAAAAAAAAGGGCAACCCTGTAGTACCAAACAACTCGTCAGAAAAACTGGAAGGGAAAACCATGACAGCATCAGCCTCGGTCTGATGATAGCACCAGCCGCAGTTCGGTATTTCTTGAATGTTTCATTTAGCTAATCTAACATGCGGCTACCTCCAAACCCGGTATTTCGCTGCCTGTGGCCAGATGTTCCCATCGCTTCTTAGAGAACAGGCTCTCAGTTAACGACGCAGTGATGTGGTGTTAGCAAGTCAACTGGCAGAAAACTATCCCTTCAAACCAAAGGGAGTAATTATGTGCTGATGCACGTTTAGGAGCCAAGAGAAGAAGGAAGCTGGCTCTGTCAGGAGCAGGTAGTCAGTGGACGACACAAACTATACTGCCAAGCTGCATCATTACACAGCAAACCTTACTGCCTTGGTTCTTCAGTTTATCGGTAAGTTACGTTTCCAGACCAACCATTACTTCAGGTATGTACTTACTATATGGCAGCAGACAACAAGCTCTTCATCCCTCCCTCAAATTTTAGCTTATCTTTTAAAAGTTAATATTGTTAAATTCCATCAATAAAATTTTGTTACAGCCTCACAAAGAAAAAGAATTGTTCTTCTAAGTCTACAGATGTTGGTCTGACAGCCCAAACAATCCGCTACAGATCAAATGAAAATGCTGTGCTCTCTTGTGTAAGCATCGGTCTGAATTAGTCTTCTCACCAGTTTTAGCAAATACCAGCGAGCCGTGTCAGCTGCAACCACAAGCTGTTCACTAGTAAGTCATAGTGCTTTTGTTCACTGGAGAATACTTAATGAGATCTAAAATGCTACATCATATAACTCTCTGTGCAACACAATTCAACTTTGTGGCATGCTTACTTTTAAAACCCCCACTTTTTATGCTATTCTTTCCTTGCAGATTTTAAATAAAAGTGTGTATTATGTGCTACTTCATGATACAGAAAGCAAAGAAATTAATCGAAAAACCTTTGCTTATGCTAATGAGAATTTAAACACTCTAATATACAACCTTATACGTGTGTACCTACTGTTCCGTTTTAGTATCAAATACCATGTGGAGTTTTTTTCCTGAAGGTTGCCTTATCAAATTTCAGCACATTTTTCTCAAATGACAGAGTTAGCACAGTTGAAGCCAACTGGATCCTCTACTGAATTATGACATACAAGATGACTGCTAGAGGCAAAAGCAAATAGAAAAAAAAAACCAACCCCAAATCAGAGAATGTAATTATAGAGAATTTTGTTGTTTGGTTACAAGCCCTGTAGATGTCTGAGGTCTTGAAGCAAAACACCAACATATACATTCATCAAAAGAAATCTATAGCATCCTTGCAGCATGCTATTTCACCATCTTTACAAATAAGCTTCGATTACTGTAACCAAAACCATTATTTTAACAGCTGGGATGAGTTATCCATACTAGTTTTCCTATTAGGTATACAAAACCATCATCATCATTCCTCCACTCACCTATTTCATTGTGATGCAGAAAGTACATTTCTTCTGCCTTCTACAGAATGGTTTATACCTGAATATTGCATTTTTCCTTTATACTTGTATGTTGTCATCATTATTATTATTTTTACCAAAAATACTAAATCACAATGCATCAATTACTATTCTATTAAATTTGAAGAGAGGGTCTTCAGAGAATCTCTTCCATTAGAAGCAGTAACAAAAACATAATCTTAAGACCCATCTATAAAGGAACACTGCTACCTCTCACTCCATAAATCCATGCTGGTTTTCAGCCAGGCTATTGAAATGCAAGACAATTCAAGAAAACATCGGTTTTGAGCATTGGATCAGGAGGCTTTTTATATTTGGGACAGAAGTGACCAAAGATACGGAATTCATTCATCAATTAAATCAATACGCTAATCAAATAAACTACACAAAACATTTTCAGGGATTTTATGATGAGATTGAGTCCACAGGCTGTTTCATACCCAGGAGAAATACCAATAACCACAGATATTCCATATTCTCTGCTCCCTCCTCAACATAAACATAGTTCGTCAGATTTAATGTTGAGATGCTAGGAAAAGATGAGGAGCCAAGTGCAATCAGTGAAATATTGGTATTGTTAAGAATTCTAAGGTTTAGTCTCTATTTTGGGACTAGGAGTCACATTTTCCCAGCACATCTACTATTATCAATCATCAAAGCAAGGACTTTACTGCCAGGAGTTCAAGAAAGTTATCAACAATATCTACGACAGGTATGGCCACTCAAATAAAAAAAAATATATATATAGTAATTTATTCAAAAGCACAGAAACCAGAATTACAAGTAGATACCTTTGCTTTTATTTACTTTAGCACAATGAAAAACTTACGAAGTCTTCTAAGTGTCTTTTCAGTAATATTTGTAACAATTAGTACTTTTGAACCGCAAAATTAGAATTACAGGTCAACAGCCAGGATTTTTTTCCATGTAAGCAGCAAAAAATATGAATTCTGAACAACTTCTTCTTCAAAATACTTTTAACAAGAATTTTAATTTCATGGATATGCTGTTTAGACTACCAGCTAGCTGAATAAAAACTGCCCTCTGATTCTTTAAAAAAAAAAAAAAAACCAAACAAAACAGTCTTTTTTTATTATACTTCCTATCTCCCAGCAGTTTTAAGGTGAAAGGCTGAAACTGTTAAGCACAAATACAGTATTCAGAAACTGCATTCCGGGAGGTTCTACTCACAACCAATGAAACCAAACCAAACCAAAACAAATATGTGACACACAAAACCAGTTTTGAAAAGTCTGAGAATGGAGATGATAAACTCAAATGTGAGATATTACCTTCTTTTCATCAAGTGTATAAATACACAGGAAATTTGTAACAAATTATATCAGAAATATTTCAAAATTATTCCTGGGTATTTTTGTTTGTTTTAATTTTATTGCATCTCAGAGAGCTCTTAAGGAAGTGAGCTTAGAGAGTATAAGGAAGAATAATAATAAAAAAACCCCAAACACATAAAAAGATCAAGTCTGATTTTGTTTGTCTGGCTAATTTATCACCTAATAAGATACTGCTCTGTGGCATGAGCCTCTTGACATAAACCCCGCTGAAATCTGGAGTTTGACTCAGTGGTAGGTGCTGGGCAGTAACAGATGCTAATAAAACAAGCTTTGCCTCATTTACTACTACACCTTCCTGATTTTTAAACACAGATTCCTGTACGTTTTCATCAGTTTCTGTAACAGAGTAGTAGAAGAAACTGCCCAAAAGGAAACGTAAAGTAAGGCGATCAGCTTGTGAGAAGAATGAGGTGGAGGGGAAGGGAAGTGGAAAAAAATATCATGGGAAACAGAACATATCACTGCAAAAACGCAAGCCTGGACCCTTAGAACAGCACTCTGTAATGTTAATTACTAACACAAAACATTCACATCAACACAAAGCTGCAAGTATCAGAGCGAAAGTCCCATGGAGAAACTGGCTAATTCAAAATAAACCAACTTTTGGAATACAGAAACTGGAAATCTGACCTTCCTGGACAGGACAGTGAGGCTGGAGTGCACGGTGTGAAACTGTATCCAAGTACTGACTTCTCATCTGCTGTATTCCAGTAATTACTAGAGATGTGTTTTGTAGATGGCTGAACACATCCAATATGACAGCAGACTACTCTTAAATGGAACTTAAAAAATCATGTTATGAAAAAGCAAAACCAAAAGAGCAGAATTGTGGTGGGTTGACCCTGGCTGGACACCAGGTGCCCACCAAAGCTGCTCTATCGCTCCCCTTCTCAACTGGACAGGGGCAACAAAATACACTGAATGGCTCGCGGATCGAGGTAAGGACAGGGAGATCACTCAGCAATTACCATCACAGGCAAAACAGACTTGACTTGGGGTAGTCAGTTTAATTTCTTACCAGTCAAATCAGAGTAGGTTAATGAGAAATAAATCTTAAAACACCTTCCCTCCCCATCCCTCCCTTCTTCCCAGGCTCAACTTGACTCCCAACTTTCTCTACTTGCTCCCTGTGAGCGGCACAGGGGGATGGGGAAGAATGGGTGTTGTGGTCAGTCCATCACAAGTTGTTTCTGCCGCTCCTTTCTCCTCAGGGGAGGACTCCTCACCCTCTTCCCCTGCTCCAGGATGGGGTCCTTCCCACAAGGAGACAGTCCTCCACAAAATTCTCCAATGTGAGTCCTTCCCATGGGCTACAGTTCTTCATGAACTGCTCCAGCGTGGGTCCCTTCCACAGAGTGCACTCCTTCAGGAACAGACTGCTTCAGTGTGGGTCCCCCATGGGGTCACAAGTCCTGCCAGCAAACCTGCTCCAGCGTGGGCGCCTTTCTCTCCACGAGTCCACAGGTCCTGCCAGGAGCCTGCTCCAGCACAGGCTTCCCAAGGGGTCACAGCCTCCTTCAGGCATCCACCTGCTCCGGCATGGGGTCCTCCATGGGCTGCAAGTGAACAGCTGCTCCTCTATGGACCTCCATGGGCTGCAGGGGGNCCTTCAGGCATCCACCTGCTCCGGCATGGGGTCCTCCATGGGCTGCAAGTGAACAGCTGCTCCTCTATGGACCTCCATGGGCTGCAGGGGGACAGCCTGCCTCACCATGGTCTTCACCATGGGCTGCAGGGGAATCTCTGCTCTGGTGCCTGGAGCACCTCCCCCCCCTCCTTCTTCACTGACCTTGGTGTCTGCAGAGTCATTCCTCCTACATATTCTCACTCCTCTCTCCGGCTGCAGATGTGTTTTTTTTCCCCTTTCTTAAATATGTTATCTCGGAGACTCTACTACCATTGCTGATTTGCTTGGTCTTGGCCAGCAGTGGGTCTGTCTTGGAGCTGGCTGGCATTGCCTCTATCAGACTCAGGGGAAGCTTCTAGCAGCTTCTCACAGAAGCCACCCCCGAAGCCCCACTGCTACCAAAACCTTGCCACGCAAACCCAATACACAGATATTCCATCCTTACAGAAAGAGCCTAGCTCTAGTTACTGCCTAGCGCAGTAACTTTTCTAAGGGAAGTAGCATTAGCAAGTGGAATGCAAGAACTTTAGCATCAGGATTACAAAGGTTCCTAACAGAAGGGCAAAAAAGCATCAATTACTAATAAGTTACCCCTAGAAAATCTAGTAAAAGGCAGGTTAAAGAAGTCTGTCTGTTATCCAAGCTGAAATGATTTTTCTTGTTGCAGTATCAGTTTTCTTTTGAAGAAGAAATGAAAGTCTGCTAATCAAACAGATCAAAAGGAGGTCCATCAGTTTCGTCAAAACCATACTAGCAATTCAGAACACACATTTGTGTTGTTGGAAGAGGGATTTTGAAAACATTAAGCTTCATGTGAACTTGAAAGCAGAAGCCTACAAAAATAAAAGCATATTTTCCAGTGTAACCTTGCAAAAGGTTGAGACAGCTGCGAAGCATGACTGAATGGAGATAATACAATGACCACTGAAAATCAAGAAGTCTTGACTGTGTTCAGCTTCAATTTTTTTTCTGTCTAGTACCAAAACCTTCTGGTAGGTGACCACGTGTTTAGTTTCACAGAAGAGATGATCAGAAGAAAAGCTACACATTTTCAGGAGGTGCAGCGAAGGAAATTACACAACGCCCAGTAAATAAAGCAGAAACAGTTCTACATACGGCTGCCAAGCACAGAAAGAAGGGCGAAGTAAGAACCTTTGCTCAGAGAAGGCACTGTGTAGTAATGCCTGCTGGGGATCCAAGGGGGCTCTTGAGTGGCAAGAAATGTAGGGCTGAAAGTTCAGGCTGTCTTTGATACAGTGCTTCCTGCCTCCAGAACTAATGACAGGAGAAAATACTGTACTGCCTCTGACTGAAAGCCTGGATCAGTGACGCCATGCAGTCTGCTGTTAAAGAATTTAATCAGTTTGATGGAGCAAAGAGCGCCAGAGTGCCCTATCTGCACATGTGAATGGGGACCTACAAACCACATTCTAATCTGAAGCCCACAAACAGAAAATCTTAGCACTATGTCAGTTGAAACATCAATTTTCTGGGTTTTTCTCTGGGGAAGGTACATTTGTCCAGCTGGACCAAGAGCAGACTGAGTTACTGAAGCTGTGTCAAGTCCCCTGAAGTAGTCACACCCCTGGTAAAGGGTGGAGCTCACCAAAAACTCATTTCTCATCTATGTTCTTTCTTTCAGAAGGTGACCAGTACAATGCACACATTACTACAGGATCACTTCAGAGCCTTTGCATTTCTCTCTGTTCAGCTAAAAGCACTAACCCTGAAGCTAATCCTCCCAGGGGAAGATTAGACCCTACAGCAGTGTGGTAGGAGCAGCCCGATCTGGAACACGCTCCTGTCACTAATGTGACAGTTGGATGGGTAAGAACTGTTTCTCAGGATAAAATATCTGGGAAACAGGCTGGTGAACAGTGGGGTTATGGCCCTCCGCCAGTTCACATGCAAAGACAGCTTACAGACCTTGGACTTCTGGGAAAGGGAAACAGATGTTTCAATTTGCACAGACGGTATCTCCCTATTTTTTATCTACCACAGTTCTTAATGAAGCATTCACTATCCAGTGCACGGGCACAGGGCCCCCAGTGAACACTTACGGCTTGAAACATGAATTTATATGAATGCATTACTGCCCATGTCTTCTCTTCCAGCAAATCAAAGTGAAAATGCTTTAAGCTGTAACTCCATGATCTGGAGAAGTGTTTCTCATTACATTATGAAAGCATCTACAGTTTAAGTACAGACACACATGCATTCATTCTTAGGCTGATTCCATACATCTGTTTTGATAAACAGTTTTACTGATTTACGAAGTAATCATTAATATTAGCATTAGATTAGTAGACATTTTAATTAAAACCTAACAGCTGTGGGAAGCCGAATTCCTCACACAATAGATGTTCGCACCTACTGTCAGCGTGGTTCGTGAATGAGGGGAAGGAAAAGAAAAAAAAATAAGCAACTGCTTTATGGACCATTAGTAGCCTGTGGATTACAGGCAAAATAAACTTTATCTAGGCAACACAGTGAGATTCTGGTATGTTCTCTTTGTTTTCTAGGCACATGATAACAATGAACAATCATTTAAAAAAAAAAAAAAATCTAGTCCTGTAACTGCAGTGTTGTCAAATTCAGAAGCAAATGCATATCATCTCCCTGTCTGTAACAATCCTGCTGGCCTAAATTTTGTCATTTGGGGGAGATGACAGATAGACAGCTGGTATCTACACAGCTGCTACTGTGGACGTAAAGTTTTCACCCCAGCAGATTTTGCACTGTGGAGCAAGATTCTTTCTCATTGCAGAATCACCACTTCAAATCTAAAACGTTTCGTATTTAGGTTACATTGCAGTAGGATGATTTCCTATCTAGACCAGGTCAACTTAAGGTTATGAAATTTCAGCTGCCTATTGCTATGGAGATTCTGCTACAACAAACACATGTTCTAGTTGCATCTCCATTGTCTATTTTCCACTTTTCTATCTTCCAGGATATCTCTATATGAAAATTTTAGAAAGATCAAGTTTTCTTTCCCAACAAGATCTTTCATATACTCTGGACAAGAAAATCTGTTCACTCTTCAATAATGTTACAATTTTATTTGTAGCTCTGAATTATTTAACATTTACAGAGAAAGCAGCTTTATTACATGATTCACTAGAGTGAGGGTTGACACTAAGGATCAAATGTGTATTCTAATGCACAAAACGTCCCAGGAATACTAATACTCAGTATTGGTAATGGGCACTTTGATTACAGTATGCATGTTTTAGCAAGCATTTTAAAAAAATTAGTTGTTTTTTTTCTTAATGGGCTGCTAATTTTCAGAATTCTAGAGGAAGTTCAAGCTGAGCATGAAAAATTTGGTTATATACACAAAGTTCTTAGAAGTAAAAAAAGGTTCCAGGGTTTCAGCTTTACCTGATTAGTTAGCTTCAAAACAAATCAGGACTTCTGTCAATTCAGCAGAGAGAAACAAATATATATTAACAAGAAACTATGTACAAGAATATCACCGTTACAGTAAATATTGACCAAACTAAACACAAAAAGAATACAGTCATAGTGTGACAGGCACATTCATCTTAATGCCAGGAACGAGGAATATTGGTTTATTGAGTTTATCCGACTTTGTGTATTTAACCAAATACATTCTACAATGGATTTCAAGTGTGACTAATGACTTCAGCAACTACAGCAAAAACATACTATCACACACATACTAAATTACTCCAACCTGCATGTATAGCATACTGCTGTAACTCATCCTAAATGACTATAAAGGAAATATGGCCTCAGGATGATGATGTCTAGAGATGACAGATCCCCACAAACCAGCAAAATAAGACTGAAATAACAGAAACTTACTTCACAACAGAGATTGTTGCTCTCTCTTTATATAATCAAATTACTACTATTGAATCAACCAGTTCCATGGCACAAATCACCCAAGGCATGCAGAAAAGATTTGGTACAAGAGGAAACCTTTATTCGGTTCCCTCAAAGGCAGAGGAAGCAAAAAATCCCATTCCATGAACAGCAAAACCAGTAAAATCTAGTTTTCTATGGATGTACATATTGAGACTCAACTCATGTGTGGATACTGTGCTGTTCAATAAAGACTGCATCTTCCCTGCGAGTGGATGCATTAGCAGTCTTTCCCAATGCAGAGCTTTTTTCAGAGGAATTAATAGAAAATTAGCATCTGAAATTTCTATCCATCTGTCAAAAGTGACAGAAAATGACCCATGGGAAAAATAGGAGGACAGAAAGGCAGGCAGACGATGTAATCACTTAAGGCCTTTTCACTTAGGAAACACGAAAGTCGACTGAAAAGATTATGATTAGAAAGGTATTTCAACCAAAGCTGGAGGATTGTTACAGTGATTTTTCTCTGGAGTGCACAAACAGGTAAAAACCCCAGCCGCTATGCTACAAAGCACATCTAAGAAGTAAACTTAAGTCAACCAAAAAATACCTATCAATGACAGCATTTTTAAAATTCAGAAGTGAGTGTTCTAGACATTAGCTTGAAACCTTATTGGAAAAGTCACCATATCAATATTGAAGTGATCTGGGGAAAATGTGACAATTCTCACAAAATACACAGAAATAGCTGCCAAAAAATTAGTGTTCCCATTGAGTGAGGCAGTCAATGAAGAAATAATGTTAATTTCAACAACAATCAGAAATAAGCACTTGGAACTTGGAGAAAAATGAGAAAATGAGCATTGGATAAACAAAACTGAAATAAAAGCTTCCTAAAACCTCTTAAACAGTAATATTAGAACTGTTTCACAACTCAAGAGGCCAATGAAAAGATGCTTTTATTTGACACCTTCTAAAAAATTACACAGGAATTTCCTGAACTTTAATGACTATTCCTGAGTTCTTTTGTAATTTCTTTTAGAGTTTCTTGAATCCTAATCTAAAAGAGAGTACTTTAATGGTTCTTAGCCCGCCCGGAAGACTTGACACATTTCCATTTCAGTTTGTTAATTTTATTATGTATCATTAATTTCCTTATTCCTTTCCTGTTCTAAATGCACATTTCAAAATGCAGAGGAAATAGACAATGAGCAAAAAGTAAATAACCCTTTTAAATAATTTCCTTGATTTTTAGTTTCTCCAACATACATTCTGATGTGCACGTTTTCACAATGGCTTTTTCTGTTTCCTTAATTTAAGCATCCTGCATAAATCAATAGACCCACCTTACTTCTCCCAAATAAATGACCCAACTTTAACAGTCTTTAGATCAAACCTGAGACTAACATACAAATGTAGGAATTTGAAAACAAAACCCCCTAGGTGCTAGAAATGATATAAGTAATTAATATAGCTAACTCAGAAGTTCTTGGAATCATACCAGCATTACATGCTTGGAGTCTTGGAATTCCAAGCATAACGGAATGCCTCACAAATGAAAAATTTTTGGCACGTACACCCTACTGTAACTTATTCAGATGTGTTTCCCCAAGCCTGTATTCACTATCAGGCTTTGAATGAAGATTTACAATCTTACTACGCATATTGGTATGTATGCTATAAAGCAGCAACTGCAAAATTTTACATGCTTCTGTAACAAAGGTATCATTATAATTGTAACTTTTATACACTCAAGAAACAGGGAAGTGTTCTGTTTTTCTTCGCCAAGGGAAATGACAACAAAGTAAGCACAAGGGTGGCTAGTATTCATAATAAGACTCATAAATAAAGGAAATTATGTGCAGAGTTATTCATAAGGTACTTTTCCTCCTTTTGTTTACCATCCTGTAAAGTTCCGTTCATTAAAAAACAGGAAGTGA
This sequence comes from Scopus umbretta, assembly GCA_013400535.1. Lineage (NCBI taxonomy): Eukaryota > Metazoa > Chordata > Aves > Pelecaniformes > Scopidae > Scopus > Scopus umbretta. The sequence continues at coordinate 63,440 of VZTL01029303.1, forward strand.
GGGAAAGGCTGAAGCAGTTAGGACCATTGCTGCTGGAGCATTAGTTGTACAAAGATTAGAAAACAGTCTTAAGTAAAAAATGGCTAAACACTGTATCTTCTTAAATATATTTGGTGAATTGCACAGAATGTGATGGAAAGATATTCTACTGCTACATGTTCTAATGCTACACTTAAACTTTTCCCAAAAATCCAGGTTTCAAAATGTATTTAATTTTCAAAATTAACAGCTCATTAAAAATGCAAGATAACCATCTGATTTCTGTGTGACAAATGGAGACAGAAATTTAAGTAATATTGAAATAATGCTCTCTGCATGAAATATGTGTCAGAATGGCTACAGTTGAGAAGATGACCAGTTATTGTGAACAATTAAAGCAACCCCCAACTCTCTTGTCAATTTAAATGATCGTTATATGAAAAGTAAATTACCTCCATTGAGATTCGTCTGTGTATCCGGTTTCTGAGACAAACACCTGTGGGAGACTGAACTTCATCAGATGACGTTCCAGAAGCTTGGTCACTTTCACCATCTGACCCCATTTTCAGATTTTCATGAACAATATCTTAAAAATAATGCAAACGATTGAAAACAGTTAATCAGTATTCCATCTTGCACATGGAAAACAACTGTATCATTAGTGTGCACTGGGTTTTATGGCAGAGTCAAAGACTCATCACAGTCATGGTAGTCTTGATATACTTTCTATGGCTCAGGAATCAAAAAATGAACAGGATTACTTTGCAGGACTTCTATGCAAACTTTAGCATTATTTTTCTTATTTGGTTTGCAGCAGAACTCAGTTTGCCAAAACAAAAGACAGACAGTCCAATGCCAATTTTAATTCCTATAAGCCATCTTCCCCTCCTGGCTTCAGTTCCCGAACTCCCTCAGCATCTCTTTTTGCTGCTCTTGGATATAAAGAATTAGTGAGAATATTTAAGATTTTCAAATCAGACTACCTGATGTTAGCCACCTAAATGCGTCTTCAGAAAGCTTAAAAAAACCTGAAAGGTACAGGCAATATTTTCAGAAATGCCAAATATGGAAACTTCAAATATAAAAAACACTGGTGTGCATGTGTGGAGGAAGGGGACATAGTCTGACCGTCTAAACAGAGGCCCACAACACACGAGTGGATTCAGCAGAGGACCTGATCTTTAGGAGCAATTAAGTGAAATTTGTGACCTTGTGGAGGAATTTAGGTAACAGACTGCCTGAGTTATATGATGTTGCAGGATCTTCATGTCAACTGAAACTGGTACTTTTAACACAATCCTGTAGATTCATCCACACAAAAGAGTTCATGTATATTACATATACACATATACATTACTTCTAAGCACCACAGGATCCTCCAGACTTTGGAAGACAAACACCGTAATGAATGAAGAGAGGATCATGGTGGTGTCATTAATAGCATAAAGAGCTAAATGACTTGCAAAAGGACACACAATGGGAAATTGGTCATACAAGCATTTCACTATGAGTAATGCTCCATCATCACCTCTGAAATATTTGAACTCCAAATTACTATTGAGATTAAGTGCTTATACACATAAAGGAGGTGTTTCAAAAGACACCTATTTCCCCGCCCTCTCCTGATCCTCAGTATTAAGTACGATCTTGTACAGCGTAAAAGAGAACCTGAGGAACAACTAAAAATCTCAGTACTCTACCCTAAAAAATGCTATTAGCAAAACTCACAGAACTCAATTCAGCCTTACCACCACCAGACCTGAAAATACTTAGCATTTGCACAGCATTACAGGAATAAAAAAACCAACAGAGAATATACAAGCTTTATCACTATCAACAAGCAAGAAAGCTAGATTTTCTACAAAAAAGGCCTTTAGGCCAGTATTTGGGTATCAACACATCTTCTAAAATGTTTGTCTAGTTTGGCTCACATAGAATCATGCAGACTTCAAAGGATCAAATTCTTCCTTAGTACAAAGAATTTCCTTTTACGGAAAACAGAGTGGATAGAAAAAGATTAACTCTTAAGGCACTGAGAGCATGTTTTTTAATTCAAAGTACTGTAATTAAACACAAAACCTAAATATCTAAACTGGATTTAGACTGAAACTCCATATTGCATCAGAATTTTCCCTGCAAGTCATGCTCAGATTTGGACTGCATGAGAAAAAAATAAGCTGCACTCCTTGCATAACAAGAAGCAATCTTCTGGTTTCAAACAAGGTAAATACTCATCAGTGCTTCTAAAGGTGTGGTAGCTTGAATCAGAAGAAAAGATTTTCAGAACGCAGTCCCTGAAGATCAGCCTTAACCTTAAGCTAAGCAGACAAAATGTGACTCCTTTTTTGCCAAGTCTCTAAGAAATCCCTCTTATTCTCTGTAGTGACTTGAGAGCTGTCTTTTTAAAACTCTCTAACAAACTGTAGGATATTATTTTTAGCAACATAAAAGCATTATTGAAAACACTATTTGCAGCAAAGCTGTTATGCCAGCATTGTTTTATCTGGTAAACAGCACGTTCACTGTATCAGTTCTTTAATAAGGATTCTCTTTTAAAACACTTTTCTGAGAGGTCATGTAATCCATTTTAGCAATTACAGCTCTCAAGATTCTGTTTGTAAAATTAAGTGTAACAGCTACTGACACTCATTGTCCAATCTATTTATCCTCGTGTTAGTACAAGCCCATTGATTTGGCCTCAAAGTCTATTTTCTTTAGAGAAGCTAGACAAGAGGCAGTTATCTGGGCAACCTCGAAAAACAGGACTGACGAAATTAAAGTATTGCATTCTAAGCCATGGAGCAATTACATCATTTCTTTTCAAAAAAAGATTGACACTTATTAAAGTAATCATTTGATTGATACTGTCATACTTTTTATCTTAAAATACACAGTGTTCAAATCACAAAAGCATACATATTATGAAGTGACTGAAAAATGACACTTCAAAATGCAATACCAGGAACTACAAAGAACATCCTAGTTGACAAAGATAATTCTTCTACTAAAAAGACCACCTATGCAGTAATACACAATTAAGGAGTATTTCAAGATCTAGCAACACAAACCCATACATTTGGGGCAGATAATGTAGCTGCAAGGAGATTCTGCTCTTTATAAATCAGGAATGAGAAGACAAAGTGGGTCTGTACCACTGAAGTCTAAAAATGTAGTATTTCAGACTTAAATATTATGATGGTCAATCTATTTTAAATATTGCTGTGATGTAATTAATTCTGGTAAGTCTGCATAAGCTACATACCCGTAACTAGAAGTTTTTAAGCAGGATACTGGCTGTAGCATCCGAAAATCTATCATTAAGGACACGCCTGAATTTCTGATGGGCTAAATACCCAACAGCTCCTATCTATAAGGGTTTGCAGATTTTTTAATTCTATTAAATAAAAATTTAAATTTAAATAAATTTTAAATAAAATTTAAATT
>VZTL01029321.1:0-14593 GCA_013400535.1 Scopus umbretta
AAAAAAAACAAAACAGAAGAAAATGGCATTTGTAAGGCAGGACAGTGTTGTTGGATTTTATTTTTATTGTAGATTTGGTTTGTTGGTATGAGAGTATAGAAGCAATCTTTAAAGATCAGGTTAAAGATTGGGACACGTATTTTTCTTTTATATGTTATATTTTACAACATAAAAACATGTTGTTTCTTGCATTTCATTAGGTAATACGTGACTGAATCCCTGGAGACACCAACTATCACTTCTGTTCTCCAGAAGACATGACTTCAGTCATGACTTCTTTTCCTCAAGATCCCAGCCATCAGTACTTAAAAAATCTATTTATTCCACTCAGGATATGAAAGATATGTATGAAAATCAAATGTCAAGGTTTCTTCTGTTTGTTTTTAATTCCAAAGAAAGGCTCTCATTCTTTCTTGTGTGGGGATTTTGAGGAAGATGACAAATAAATTACAAAGCTTGAGAAAATTGCTTCCAGACAACACTAGAAAAGAACAAAAAGCCACTGAAATAATTTGACTCAGCCTTGGTTTCTTCCAATAAAAAAAAAATAAAAATCCATCTGGTCTCAGAAGCAGAAGGATTAAACTTTAGAATGAATGGAGATTGTGATGAATAAAATGCAGGCTAAAGGAAAAAGCTTTGTTTGTGTGCATACATGTGAAAAATAGAGATGTTCCAATGGAATATTTGCACCTTGGGAAGCAAAAAGTTGTGCTGAATTTTTTTTAAAGCTTTTACAATCAGCTCTTACAAGAAGAATATATAGAAAAAAATATAAAAATACCATGGTGGTACATTCTTCTGTATGTGGAGATCTCTGTTAATATCTCCCACAGTTGTCTTTTCGTATGATGTGTGCTGGTAGCTCTGTGTTGTAAAACATACAAAGTGCATCAGGGCATCATTAGATCATGTAATGAATGTACCAAAACAAGTAATAGTGGAAGGGCTGCACATCTCCCTGATGCATTACTGTCTCTTGTCTTCTTCCTCCCATGGCCTAAAATACTAGATTCATCTGGTTAACAGGTTGTTTGGCCAACTGTTTCTAGCATATGTGAGTCAGAACACTCCAGAGATGCTTCAGAACCACACAGGTTTATCGTAACATATAGATCTGGTTGGGGAGTATTTGTGGGATACCATTGTGAGAATCTCATACCTCATGCACAAGACCTGACATGGGCTTCCAATAAATGGGCTTCTTCATGAGAGGGTGATCATATCAAGAAAGATATTACTATGTTCAATATTTCAGTGATAGCCTCTTCAGAGAAATGATACCATTATTTAGTACAAAAATATCAATACATTTTAGCTATAAGCATGCTGAACACAGTAGAAAATGTAGGTGTGAGAGGAAGTGCACACCCTGCCCACACCCTGTTTCTTTCGATAGAAATGTGTACTTCTTGGAAGGTGGATGCACAATGAAGTAAAAGGACTTGGCCAAGCACCTGGTCGGTGATACCGCCAGGAATACAGCTGCCTAATGCCACTCACTATGCCCCAGCTACTGAAATACTGGACCAACTCATTGATGAAATTGTGAGAAGCTGTCTTATGCAAAACACGTTCCAGTTTATGAAAACATTGATTTGGCTTGGGGGATTTAACTGCAATTTTCAAGCAGAAAATTCAAACTATTGCTATATTTAAAATAAATGAAGTTGCAAATGAAAAATACATGTTCTCTCCTTACTAAGCTACAAAGGCAACTGAAAAGTGGAAGGTTTTCCTTTTAGCTAAGTCTTCTCAAACCAGGAATAAGTCCCAAAGAGAAACAGCAGGCTTGGCTCCTTCAAAAGCAAGGGCCTGAGGCAAAGCAAGAGCCTGGTAGTGCTGCTTTCATCTGGTTCAGCTCAAGCAAACAGACGCACTTCTCAGCTGAGGAATGCGAGGCCGTCACCACCGGGTCAAGTCCTGGGAGGGGAGCGTGGGCAGTGCCCTTTCACTCCACTTTCACAATGCCGTGAAAAAAAAAAGACATCCACCCATGTACTTGCACGCACGTGCCCACTCACACACGTGCACAAACAGTATGTGCATGCACAGGTTCTTTTCAGTGTTTGCCAAGCTACCTAGCCCGCTTCACTTGCCTCTTTTTTTAATTTTTTTTTTTTTCTGTAATCCAGCTGAGGCAGACTTCTCTGAGCTGGAAAAGAAATATCAATAATATGAGTTTCTGACTCACTGGAACAATACCTGACTGCTTTGTACACATTGTCTGTGCTGCTAGGTAGTCACTCCTACTTCATGAGCACATTCTTCTAGCATTATTGCCATTGTTGTGAATTTTTACCATCCTTCATCACTACCTGAAATGAACTGACATTAGTTTTGGCAGGAAAAAAAAAAAAAAGGCAGAAAAAGGCAGTTCAAATAAACCTATCTGAGCTTTCAAAAACATTTGATGCATTATCAAAATAGAAAAACAGCTGTAAGAAAGTGTTTTATAGTTTACTGTGTAATCATAGAGACACACATTCTATAAATCACTGGAACTGCAACAGGAATGTGGCAAGGGCAGTGCCAAATGACACTGGGATGTTGTTAATCACAATTCTCATCTAAGCCTGTGGTTATTTTGAGCTGTGTGATTTACCCTGAAACAGTCCTTAAATCAGGTTATATATCTGCATTCCCTGAGCTGAGCTACTGCAATGGGGCACTTAGAAACATTGTCCCACATTTTGCTGCAAAGTCTCATTGCTTTCTGACCAAGGATTCTTAGCAGAAAACCCTGAAGCTGCAGATGAAGCCTCTGTTTCTGGTTATCTGTGGAAGTAAATCAGCAAATGAAATGTCAGTATTCCTCAGTGAAAAAGAGATTTGAATTAGGTGAGTTTGATAGTTGATTCTGTGAAATCTTGTTTCCCAAGCTAAATACACAAACTTATTTCTCTAGACAGAAGAGTCAAAGAGTCGTATCCTCTCAGCCCATCTCCTTTATTTCACCAGCTGCTCTCCCTATGCTTGTGTGGTCTCAGCACCACATACTACACCCCTTCATTACTTTGACTCTCCCTAAAAGATGAAAATTTTTCATTATCTCAGTTATTAAACTCCTGAAGGGCAGCAGAGTACAGAACTGATTCTATCTGACAGTGCTTTGGTTTACCATTCCATTCAGATGCTGCACCAGACCAGCCATGCTGGAATGCAATGCTCACTCCCACCACAACTCACTCGAGCTGAAAGCAAACTGTCAATCACACTTTTCCTTGCCTTCCCTTCATCACTCAAAGTGCAACCATTTTGACTGAAGAAGAGATGGAGTCACCATTAATGATATTCTCAAGGGGATATTGCTGTGGACTTCCTGGGTCTCCTGGTTTGGTGTTAATGCACATTTCTGTAGCCTTTGCTTCCCCCTTGGCTGTGTTTGTGCAGTTCTCATTGATTTCAAGGGAATGGATAATCACATCTGAAAAGCAGTATTAAGTCCAGGAGAAAGTGTGTAGCATTCCAAAACAAAGAGACATATATCTGTAATTAATTTTGTTAAGATGATGGAGAAGTGCATAGATTTTTAGAAGTAGCTGAATTTAGGTTTTGCATACAATCACTGGCTTATCAAAAGACTCTCACAAAGCATGAGAGCATCTTCTAGGCTCTGAACAAAGCTTGTTTTCATGTCCTCACATTATAGCAGCCAGCACAGTGATTACTACCTTCTGATAAAATGTAGCCCATAGGTATCTTTTACTTCTGATTTGCGTTTAACGAATTTTTAAACCAGCTAGTGCTATTAAGTCCTCTTGCTTGACTTCCTGCATAAGCCATACAATTTCATTCTCTAACTCCAGTACTGCGTTGGTGTTATGGTACAGCGTATGTTATTAAAAAGACACTCATCTATGACTGGAAGACATCAAGAGAGTTATTCAATTATTTTTAGTTGTAGTTTGTTGAAGAATGATTCCATAATTTTAAATGTTTATGCTTTGGGTTACTGTAATTCTTACAAATTTTTGGCCTGGACTCAGACCTCATTATGCCAAGTTTCACAGGCACGTAGAACAAAAAGACAGGACAAGTTGGCAGTCTACGTGATTATTCAAAGAAGAAGTGCTAATCCCTTTCTTTTGGCCAGACTCCTATCCAAATTGTCTCTGAGTTCTCTTGCAGGTTGTCTTGCTGGGCTTACTTATTTCTGCTGATTTACTCCACAAATCCAAGTGTTAGTATTTTGTTATTTTGTTGCCACATTGCTGTGGAAGACCTCTGATTAACAACACTGGTATAGTAAGTTTTGTCCAGAATTACAGTTTACATTTTGGGTAAACCACGCAGTAATATGGGGATACATTTCTGTAAATGTACTTAAACATCTGGGCCTGCAGAGCCTGATATTTTAAAGGATTCAGAAGAATGGATATAGGTGGTTGTGTTGCTGATGAATAAAAGCTAACGAGTTGAGTGAGCAGTTCAGCCAAACAGTGCCAATAGTAACACTTAAAAATCACTTTCAAGTTCTTTGGGATAGAATGTGTTTGTGTTTGGATGGGGTGTAAGTGGAAAAAAAGAGAAAATCAAACAAAGCAGCAACGTATATATCCCTTGTTCACATTTCAACACCCATACTTTGTACACTACAAGCACTTTTACTTCTCCACAACAAAATCTTTATTTTGAATATATAATTGCCCACAGCCCACTCATCTGCTGTTGATATTTCTCAGGTCTGAGAGAACTTCATTGCTACATATGTGAGTTATTTCATGACTGTTATATTAACTTTGGCAAATGGAGGTAAAACTACAGTGAAAAGTGGAGTTTGTAGGAATGACAGATTTTCTTTATAACTTTAGAAAATACTGGGAAGAGTTTCTTAGGCAAAAAAAAGATTGTTATCATTTTGAACATGTCAAAAAATACTTATTTGCTCTTTGGAGAATTAATAAATTAAATACTTAGACTACACTCTGTTATTAAAGTTTTAAAGAGAAATGTGTATATTACACAGGTAAAATAAGAGTTTTACATGAATTGGGAACAAAACAGATTTTTAGCAGATTTTCATGAATTCAGTATTTTCCATGACAAAACAGAATTAAATAAGTGAAATTCAGGATTTCCTCTGAAGGAGAATTGTAAAAAATATTTGAAGGATTAGACCTTTTCCTTTAGATAAAACTGAAATTTTCTGATTTCAGTTTGTGTGGTTTTGTATAAAGGCAGCTAAAAATAAAACAAGAGAACTTGAAAAGTTTTCTGAAAAGGAGCAACCATTTTATTTTTCTTCTTTTGGGATTCTTTGTATGAAGCATCTTGCTTGTGATAGATTTGCCAAACAAAAAAAAAAAATCCTGGTAAGATTTCTAGTGAGCTTGAGATACTAGAAAAATATGTTAGAACTGAAGCTTATGAAATACTAAGTTTTAAAAGAATGTCAACCCCCAGCTCAGCTCTACCTGGCAATGTAGGTCAGCAGCAACAGATCAGAGATCAGCAGCAACTTCCTGAATAAGTTCCAGTAGTAGATCCAAGATAAATTGATTCGATCAATAATGCGACCTGGCACAAGAATAAGAACAGTATTTTGAAATATCTCCTACCTCCTTAATGGGAGCATAGGAAGGGGGTAGTTTCCAGGACTACTGGTGGCACAGAGAAGAGTTTTCTTGTACTGTCAAAAAACTAAATAAGATTTGTTACTGCATAACCTCACACTGAAATGATATGACATCATGCATTTGCCAAAAAAACATGGTGTGGACTAGTTTGTTCTCCAGATGATTAGATGATTTCCTTAAGATACGATGACAGGTTTTTAGTTAAACATTTTCAAATATCCAGGCATGTAATGGTAAGATTTAATTGTAGCTGGATTCTTGTAAGCTGTTCAAAGTAAAACTGTCTGTCATAGTCATTCCATAATCATGGAAACATGAAAACATAAAGCTGAAAAGGACATCAAGAGGTCATCTAGTCCATCATTCTACATTGAGCAGCATCCAGTATTCATAGGCAAACATACAAATACAAGCATCTGTGGGCAAGAAAGACCAGGATAGTGCATGTACTCTCTGGAGTTATTGCTTGACTTCCTAGGCATGCTAGTCTTGCCCATCTGCAGAACTTCCAACATTTGGTTCTTTTCCTGCTGTTTGGTGCAGCAGGTCTGTGTACATGTGTGTGTGTGTGTGTGTGTGTGTTCTTCTGGGGTTTGTTTGTTGGTTGTTTCTTTTTTAATTTTTTTTTTCTCATTTCTTGCTTCAGATGTATACTATCAAAGAAAACGACAATTTAGATACAGTGAAGGGCAATTGCAATGGAAACCTCTAAACAAAAGAAGTTTTGCTTTTTCATCTCTTATCTGGAGCTTGGAGGTCTTCCAGCTTTGCCTTTCAGTGTTGGTCCTATTAAATATTGGCCCAAAACAACTGAACAAACTTGTTTCAAGACCTGTTTCCAGTTTTGAATAACCTAGGTTTTAAAACCTCTGCATGTTTGGTGTAAAAATTAAATCAAGTTTCTGTGTGGGTTATTGTGAAAGAGAAATTTTGCCAAATGCCTACTCTTTTTCTCATTCAGTTATTTAATTTGTGTTTTTTGATCAGTGCCACGGGCTGTCCTCAACCATCTCTTTGCTTTGAATTTTCAAAAGAAGAATGGATTTAGTTGTGTGGTAATGCCTGCTGAGTGGGAAGCAATTACTGCTGGAGATGTGAACTAGCAAAGCTTTAAATCCTATTGGAGCAAGACTATAGCAAACAACATTTGCATTAAGAAATAGTTACTAAGACTCTTTTTTAAGTCTAAGTGTCATTTTTAGAACAGACTTCAGCGCTGAGAAGTCTAAGTCGTGCTGAAAGTTAGTCTTAGATGGACATATTTTCTCAGTCAAACTGGAAATGTTCCATAAGCCTCCTCAGCTGAAACATGTAAAGTAAAGCACTTCTGAGAGTTGTCTACATGCATATTCACATTATGATATGTTTTTATGTTGCAAATGCTTAAGTCAGACTCTGTTTTGCCTTAGACACACCTGGAAGCTGTTCTTCTTCCACATGCCCATGTCCTTTACATTGTCTCAGCTATTCAGCTGAATCAGAACACTTAACCAGTGAAATGAAACATTTTTGCCACAACAACACTCTTTGTATGTTATTTTATTCACAGCTTTTGGGGGAGAGCTCCTTTGTTTTGTTCTGTTTCATATTCCTTTCTCCAGCTTTGTAAAACAATATGAAGGTTGCATTCAGCTCTGACCACACGGTACATTTTGTGCCCTTTCTCCCTGTGTTACCTTGAAATGTCCATTCCAGTTAACTAATATTTTACCTTCATATTTCTATCATGACCTTGCCGTTTTCTGGAGGTAGTTTCATAGCCTGCCCATCTTTCAGCAAGCATAGTTTTGCCACAGACACCTGTGGTTAGGTTTTGAACAGATATTGAAGTTGCTGTTCTTTTAATTTCCTGGGCATAAGCAGAGTGCCAATTGTACCTGCATAAGTATTTCTTGGCTAGACAAATGTTTCTTTTTGAATCTGGGTAGTCAAAGGCTTTCAAACAGTCAAGAGGCATTTGCACTCATACTGACTGCTAATCCATCTTTATTGTCAATGCTGGAGGAGACTGATGACCCCAGCTCTGAGGGGGTCAGGTCTTCTAAACTGACATTGAAAATACTCTTGCATCTTCACTATGTTAAGTTGGAAACATTGAGACCTTTGGTCCCTAATAGTAACTAGCAAGGCTCCATAAAGCCAGGATTCTCAAGTTCTAGTTTGGTTTAATCATAGAACAAGTCCACTTTGGTACTTTCTAATATCTGTGTGTTTCAACTGCCAGGAAATTAAATGGCAATAGCCACCTCTATGAAGAGATTGCCCAGATGGATATGTTGTGTTAGCAATAGTTATGAGAGCACCAAAGTAGTTTCTCTCTGTAGGAGATAAAGATGTGAATCACCAGAGTTTAAGCAACAATTGCAACATCAATTGCAGTTGCAACATGTACGGTGCATGTACAGTGAAGCTGTCTAGAAACTGCAAGCTTATATTAGTGTTGTTGCACATGTGATGAAATAAGAATATAAGAGAGAAAAGTTTTGCAGTGAGGGATAATATCTTTCATTAAAGCAGCACATGCCTTTTGTCCTCACAGTGCTGGGAGGGCACACATATTCCCTCTCCTTCTGTTTGTCACATAGACAAGAGGGCAGTTCCCTTTCATCACAGGAGTGCCTTCAGGAGAGCCTTGGCCAGAGTGCAGAAGAAGAATGCAGAAGAACTACAGTCACTGGAATTAACTTTTCTTTCTCCTTCAATACTCATTCATATGCATTAACACTGTGGGTGAACCCATATACTTCATATACTCACCAATTACCTAAAGTTAAAACTCCGGTTATAGCTTTTTCTGAAAGACAGGGTGGGAGGAGTGGAGTCAACACAGTCATTATTGTGTAGATCCAGAAGCAATTCCTACACCATAACAATGTCAAAGAAGAGAAAGAGGGGCAAGATTCTGTTCTGAGTAAAGGGAGAAAATAAATCACAAAAGTCTTTGATGAACTGTAGCAGTCTGGGAACTGTTCAGATCTTCAAACTAGTGCTGATCCATATGATGAGCAGTAGGATGGATGGGCATGGAGTGGTATGAGTTGAAGCTGTTCCTTCAGTAAGAATGTTTGACACCATCCCTCAAGGCACAAGGCATAATACTGCCATGTATAATTTATATATTTTTTGTTTCCTTCACTTTGGTAACTTTTCCAGTCTTTAAATCAAGCACTTAAACTTTCACTTTCCTTGACTAAATGTCCTGGTTTCAGCTNCTTTTGTTTTCACTTTCAAGCTTGTCTGGTGGAAAGACTGAATCTGGATAAAGAAGATTCAAAGAAAAGGACTTGTCTGGAGAGTCACTAATCCAGTAAAACTGTGCAGGCAACAGCCTTCCTCCCTGCCAGAAGCTGAGTCTTTTGCCAGGTATAAGGACTAGTTTGAAAGTGTTATGAGCAAGTAATGGGGTTTAGTGGCAAGAAAGATCAATTATAGCTGCATATACACCTCAGATTATCAACGTGCTACTTTTTAAAAATAAATAACTTAGATGCTGTTGAAAACTTCACCCCAAATCTTCATTAACTCTAAAAGAAAAAAATCTGTTAAATCTCATGGGTTTGGAGAATAGAAACAAACTTTAGAATCAGATGATGATTTACTAGAAAGACTACATAGTTATTCTTCTGAAAAATGCCCTGCTAACAAGTTCTGGTCTTGTTTTTTAATTGTTGAATGGTTTGTTTTCCTTCACAACTCCAGTATGATCTCACTACCACTCTTCCTAAGACCATCTGTCATTAGGAATGCAAAGGAGCCGAATCATAAATTTTAATCTCTTCTTAGGTTCTATGGTCCTTCAAGACAGAACTTAGTAGTATCAATTTGGTGTTGGTCTTTTTACCCAAGTAACTAGCAATACGACAAGAGGGAATGGCCTCAAGTTGCACCAGGGGAGGTTTAGATTAGATATTAGGAAAAATTTCTTTACTGCAAGAGTGGTGAGGCATTGGAACAGGCTGCCCAGGGAGGTTGTGGAGTCCCCATCGCTGGAGGTGTTCAAAAAACGTGTGGATGTGGCATTCCAGGACATGGTTTAGTAGCCATGGTGTTTTGGGTTGACAGTTGGACTAGACGATCCCAGAGGTCTTTTCCAACCTTAATAATTCTATGATTCTATGATATAGCTGTGAATGCATTAGTACTCTGATTAGGACTTGTTCCTATACTCAACATTTTGCTAGACTGAGGCCACATGTGATCTGATTCCTATGACCACCAAATTAAAGGTCAACTAGAAGAGCAGGAATCAAATCTTTTTCCTCATGGGCTATTTCAGAAATCTGTGCAAGTGTTGTGTATGTTCATTAATGTCTGTTGCACAGGATTTTTTAATTCACTTGATAATGCAGACCTAATGTCTAACTTTGTTCTCTTGGTTGACACATACAGATTAGTTTAAATTCAGCAAATCAAACTGAATATCCTTAATTTAGTAGTTTTGTCTATGGCCTGATTGGAACAAAAAAATGGAGTAGCTGGTGAAAATAAAAAAGAGCTAATGAAAAATAATCAGTCTTTTCTCTTTTACCTCTTTCCCCAAGGAAACAAATGAAGATCTGTCATCTCTTAAAATTTAGGCTAATGATCCATCGGAATGGAATGCTTGTAAACTTAATGGCTTGATCATGCACAGATATTAAATAGTGAGTGACCCAGAAATTCTAGTGAAAAACATTCTATTTTCAAGAACTAGTTCCAAGGTCCAGTCAGCCACTACAACATTGTTATTGTGACACTGAATATGACAAAAATGGCTTTGAGCACTGTACAGAGGAGTTAGTCATAAGAATTTCAGATTTCAAGCCTTGCAATGGTAGGCAGTCTTCAGCAGAGCCTGTGATACCTGCTGTTTGATGCAGCTGCCCTTTGAACTGCTTAGTGTCATCGTTTCCTATTCCTCTAATCCTATAATCCTTGTCAGGTGAAGAGCAGCTTCATAACAAATGCATTAGCAGAACACAGTGGATATCTGGGTCCTGATATTGCAGCCTGGGGTTACTTGGTACTTATGTCTCTCTGCTCTCTGCACACTGAATTTGCCAAAATCTTAAAGTAGAACCACTCTGCTATCTTCCTGTCACACTTTTATGTAAGCTACAAAAGACTCTAAGCTCTAATGCTACTTGTGATGTTAGCACAAAAGCAAACACACTTGAAGAAGGTGACTCAGAAAGTAGAGAACATCAGACCTACTGGATGAGGAAAGCATGAAAAATCAATCCCAACCAATATTTCTTGAAGGATGGGTGTCCTTTCTCCAAGGTTAGCAGCTGGCAGTGACTTTGTGGGTTGAAATAAACATTGAAGTCTTCTCTGCATTCTTAGGAATGGTTCTCTCTTCTGTTTCCTCCAGAGCTCAGCTTTGAGTTAGCACCATACTGTAGGCAAGCAGCTTGGTCCTCTCAGGAATATGCCAGCTTGTACACATGCTGCTTACTGTTTCTCTCACTGCCTTTTCCACTCTGCATTTGAAAAAAAGTTCTGCAGAGCTGAGCTTGCCCTTGAGGAAAGGAGCAATTTCCCCCTTCCATCTCCTTTCCAGAAGTTTCAATCTGACTCAAAGTACAGGAGCCAGAGCAAGGTAAACATACAAACTTCTTGGTTGCCACCCATGCAACCTCTTTAATGTAATAGGAAATATATATTGCATTTATCCAATAAACTGGAAACAATCTGTCATTTGTAACCACAACACTACAGGAGCATAGTGCTCCAAAGTAAGGCACTTCTTTGTAACAACATGGATTTAAGAAGACTTTATGGCATTATAAAGAAGTTGAGCTTTGTCCACTATTATTTCACCTGTTCTGGGAAAGATTGGTTTATGCCTTTCAGCATGCAGGACACCTATTCTCATATCTAAGTACTTTCTTCCCAGGTTTCACAATGGACAGAGCTTACTATCAAATAAAAGTCCTTCCATTTAGATTCCCAACAGCATCACTGGTCTTCAACAAGATGCTGTGAGTTGTATGAGCTTATTTTATATGGGTTGGGTGAAACCTGTTTTCTGATGTGGGCAACTCCTTGAACACAGAACTAGGAATATATATCTGAACAATTTTTCTTTAATAATACTTCTCTAATTATTTTAAATCACTTGGAGATTATAAAGCCTAAGGAATTCCTATTCCTGCCATTGGACTAATAAGATATTAGGGAAATTGTTCTTCCAGTCTTTGTCTGTGATACTCTCTGCTACTCTGTAAGTTCTTTGACTCAGATTCTGTCACTTTGCATGTGCTTCTACAGTATCTGTCTCCTGATTTCATTAAGGTGTTTAAATAACAAGATAATACAGTAAAAATTAATATAGTTTGAAGTATCTTATTCTGCAACTGCAGAATCTTGACAGGACTATGATTTCTTTTGTTTGCAAATCTGGATTTTAGGGAGCAGAAAATAATGTTTGATTTTCCCAACCAACATGGGAAGCAGGCAAGTGTGTGCAGCTGTTGTTATTAATTTTAACTTTAGTAGCCAGTTGTAAGAAACTTGTGTCTCCCATATTTAGGCTGAATCTTACATATCTTTGTAAAGAAGTGAATAAATTTAACTGCTCACACCTATTTCTGTAGTGGATATATTGATATGACTACTGGTATGTTCCAATATGAAATAAGTGCTCACAAAAGCTCTTAGACAAGCAATTTTATAAGCCCACAATGCCAGTAATTTTTGGAACTAAATGCAAAACTAATTTCTTCAAATTAACTTCCCCTCAAGAAGTATTTTAGCAAAGGTCCCGATTTAACTACAAAACTGATGAGACTACATTGGTGGTAAAAGTGCATACTTTCCAAATATACAAACATGTTTCCCAATACACAAACATGTCTGTATGTTTCCATGTGAAATGCCAAACAAAAAAGAAAAATCTGTTTCAATGTCATTCTCTTATTAAATTGTGTTGAAATTATTGAATGAAATGGAAGTTATTAGTATGCTAGGGTTGTTTCTTTTTTTATTGACTAGGGAAACAGTTAATATAACCTACAGAACTCTACATCTCCTTTCAGCCAAACGTGAGAAGTATAGCCTTTTCAATACCTTGTCATAACATACAGCTGAAATGGAAAAAAGTAGATAAAATTGAACCAGGGCAAGAGAGAGAACGCTTTAGGAAAAATGATTTATATTGAACACACCTGGTCATCCAATGTACCTGAAAATTAAGGGTAGGCAAGAAAACGGTTCAGCTGGTCAACAGTAGGTTGCAGCTATTCTGTCCCAGTCAGCCCTACGTCTTGTTACTTGCTGGGTGAGGAATGAGGCTGCTCATGGATCAGAGCTATGAATCCTCACTGAACAGCTGGTTGCTGCCTGTCAGCTGATGGCTGGCCACACAAATGAGTCTGGAGCAGTGTACAACCTTCAGGCAGTATTTTGTATGGGCCTGGCTTGGAATAAGCGTGTTCTTATCTTCAGAATCTTTTGACTCCTCTGATACTATTGGTGACCCAAATAGCATGAAAGCAAGAATAAAAAAATATAAATAAATGAGAAATGCCCTTAAAGTTGTTTCAAATATTTCTCTATTTATGCTGCTAGATATATGGGGTGAAAAAACCAACCCTCTCAAATATATCCAACACATGTTACTGGAGAAATCTGTACCCTTGCAGCACTGAAACCTACAACTCCTTGTTATATAAATGTGCTTACACTGCTCTCCAAAATCAGCTCCTGGTCTCCTTAGCAACACGGACTGCAAAGAGCTCACCAGCCTGGTGTTCTGCTGCATGTACAAGATTCCAAGTCAACTGGAAGATTTTTGGGTTAGGACTCAGAACTTCCNAGATTTTTGGTTTAGGACTCAGAACTTCCCTTAGACCAGTTCAAGCTACTGGTGAGGGAGATCCTTCTGTTGCAGACAGTCTCATAAAAGCTATAGGTCATTGAAATATATAAGCAATGAACCAACAGGTGCTTCTGAGAAAAAGAGAATTTTCATGGCAGAATACTGAGCAATTTATTCCCTTCCTCCTCCCCATGCCATGCCTCATGGCCATAGAACAACGTATTTTAATACTGAAACTAATATCTTTAAATAGCTCACCTTAATAACCTATTCACATAAGGATGCAAGGATGTATACAAGAATAATTCCATGTCTTTTCCAAAGCTTTTGGAAATTAATGCATTTTTCTTCTAAGACAGAAATGTGAGAAAACTTATTTATTATTACACCTGTCAGTGCTTGTGAAGTGCTGTTATAAGACTAATGGTTACCTAAGACCATCATGCCTGGCTTTAGCCATTAAAGATTTAAATGACTTCTGGAAATGAAAATCTCCTCTTAAATCATTCCTTCCCCAGTCCCTTCTAGTTAGCTTGAGGTTTTGTTTGGGTTTTTTTTCTTGTTTTTAAACTTAAGTTTCATGCTAGTTCTGTACACACACATGTAACTAACTTCATTCAGATTCAAGACCAAGATTGTTCCATTTCATCAGTTGTCACTGCACTCCACTGCATTCCCTGATGTCACCAAATTGACAAGGTTATCACTAATTAAGGCAACATTACATGCATTAACATTCAAATATTATGTTACTTAAAACATTTACAGGCTTCTTAATTCATTTACACTGTGCTGAGAACTCAGAAGAGGGAACACAAGGATGATCAGTCTCTTAGGTTGGTGGCTTTGAGCCGCAAGCCCCAGGATCCTGCCTTTGCCTCCAAAATGGGCTGGTGGGAAAAGTGATACAGCAGTGAGATCACTCTGTACTTCTAGACAATTTCCTTCTTCCTATGTATTTAAATACACAGGGAATAATCCCTCTATTAAAGTAAGGCCCACAACGTGAAGATGGGTAAAGGTTCAACTGAAGGGAAAGAAAAATATGTTCTCGTACCAGGAGGAATAGCTTTGTGGCTCATATGCTGGAAAGCTCTGGGACCCCGAAGAACGGGTAAGCATGTGTCAAACAGACGTACCCAAATCACGAATTTCCCTCGGCAAAGGAAGTCAGGATGGTTTTGTTTTCCTTCATGTGTTTAAATTATAGGAA
>VZTL01029336.1:1067-12260 GCA_013400535.1 Scopus umbretta
CAAAACCAACCAAACAAAAAGCCCCAAAACAAAACAAAAACCCCCAAAAACCCCACAGCCTCATCGCCAAGAAGAACTCTAGAGCTGTTGTCTTTCCTCATTTTAAATAGATGTAGTTTGTGTTAGTATTCTGGAAATGTAGATATATCAAAAGCCCTGCTTTACACACTAGACAATGTGAACAGCTCAATATTTGTGTAAGTGACATTAGGTAGCATTAGTCTTTGTCTCCTAAAAAGGCTAGTCCAGATAATAGTATAAGAGCCACCTTCTTTAGCTCAAAAGTTGACTCATGCTTTTAGTTACTGATTCAGCTGAACAAGTTCTGCTTACGGCACACGAATAGCCCCATATAATTGCACAAACCGCTCACATGATTCAGAGAACAATTATCTTTTTGGTTAGTATGATGGTGCTTTTTTCCCCTCCATAAAGAAGGTCAAGAGTCACAGAAGACAGTTTAATTTCTTTTTTAAAAATATGTTTGATGCTTTACTGATAGAAGCACTGTTTTGGGGCCGATTTACAGCAGGAGGAGCCTCCAAACATGTCTTAGGGGAAGCAGTATCTACTATTACATCAACCAGCACTATTATACGAGAGAAATTTTGGGACTCAAAAGTGCATTTGATGAGTTGTAGTTAGATAAATAGGTTTAGTGATACATCAAAAAATGTGGAGGAACAGAAAACACTATAAATATGCCTTGCTTGAGGACCAGCCACAGCTTTGATACTTGCAACGTTGGCTACAACTAGATGATTTACACTAGCCTGACTTAATGCAGTGGAGTATGAATTTGCCCAAAGTAGGTATTGATTTTTTTTTAAAAAAAAAAGTGTCCAAATTGTTCAAATAGTTTAGTGCTGCTACATCTTAATACCTAGTTCAATCTGTGAATTTCCAGTTCATCTATGTATAATTTTCACCCTGTCATGGATTAGTTAAAGCTTCCAAAAGAGCCTCAGGGAAATGTAGAACGTCGATTTACACTGCTACTAATGCAACTTTAGAAACAAGTTGTTATGCCTTGGAAGAGTAGCGGAAGCAGTTATATGCAAGTTGTGATTGATTTTATGTGAATGGAGATAAAAATGACATGGTTGATGAAGCGAGCTGTTGGAAAATGTCATTATATTCCTCGGTAACAAAATTCCGTCTGTCTCCTACAAATGCAAAGAAATCTCAATAATGTTTTAAAATCTAAGTTTTTCTTATAAAAAGGACTTTTCATTCAAAAAACCTTTTGTTGGCAAAACTTTGCAATATGTTTTTCCATTAAACCCTTTTTCTTCTAAATATTATCGTGGAAGGCTGCGAAGTTTGTGGCTCAGTTTCATATGGTCTTCATTTTCTCTTACGAAAAGCAAATTCAATTTTATATGTATGTGTATGTATGTGTATTTATAGTGAGAGAGAGAAAGGAGGGCAACCTTCAACCTGGAAAAGGTGACAGAAGACTAAGAAATATTTTCCCATCACTAATTTAGCCATTCCAACTTAGTTATATATGGTCAACTAGTAAATTTCTCTTTCCAAACTGGCCTTTGCTCTGAAACACAACATGTTTACTTTGGCTGCAGGAGCTTTAAGCGGACGTGGTATGAGAGGCAGACGGTGCCAAGTTAGTTGAAAGGTCTATTAAAATGTTTTAAAGTGGGCAAGGAGGAACAGTGCTACTTAGTTATTTGAACCCAAAATATTAAAATATGGAACTGTTTTCTGTGGTAGTGGAGAAAGCTTATTTTTTCCAAGTTGAGAATGTAAGATACCATTGGCAGATGGCTGCTGATTATTTGTAGACTTACAAGAAATCATTATCTTCTATTATAAGTAGAATTATTTGAACTTATCCTCTTCTATAGGCCTATTTTGTTTACTTAGCAGTTCATGAAAGAAAAAAAGTAGAATTCATATCAATACTGAGGATGGAGAAAATATTTACATTATGAACAATGGTTTGAGTTTAGCCTGGGGGGATACTGTTTTTTCTGAAGCTGGAATGCAGTTGTGTTTCTTTTGTTTGCCTGAGGACTGAAGTCCACAAATTATGGCAGGTCAGCTGGTCTGTGAATAGCTTTTAATTTGTAATGCTTAATCAATGAATTGGTATTTTTTTCATTGTATTTTCAGTTTCAACTTAGATTTTTAAAAATGGTGTCATGAAATACAGAAAAATACTGTTTCCACAAAACACCTTATAAAAAGGAACAAGACATATGTCTGTGTCTAAATCTAAATAACACAGTTTGCCCCTTCTATTTCTCCTTCCTTTGTACATCTTTGTCACTGTTATGTACATTCTGCCTTTTGTTAGTCTTTTTTTCTTTTGGATTTCCTAATTTTGTTCAGGTTGTAATTTCTTATTGTAAGCAACATATTTTATTTTAGCCTTTTTTTAAATCTACATTTATTTCTCTCATTCCCTTTATGTAATAATATTCTATGCAGTATCACATAATTACACATGTAATTATTGCATTGTGTGTTCATATGCTTAAGGATAAAACGGACACAAGTCATATCTCTTGTAATCCATTTGGCTACATAGAACTAAATTAATAAAGCACCTTGTTGGAATTGTTTGTTGAGCACTTTAATGACATTGTTATAAATATGAGAAGTCTGCTACTATCTTCCATTGGTTTTAATTCTCAAATGTTTATGTCTAATGGACAAGAGACATTATATTTTGACGAAAGCAGAAGGATTAACCCTTTTCCAGAACTGGAAGAGCAATATGGTTGTGACAGATGATAACAGATACGAAATTTTGCTTTGAGCTGGTTCATTGTAACAGTAAAATTTCTCTGCATGACTTTTTGAACAACTTTATGTCCAATTCCTTATTTCAGTAGGACAGAGGAACTGCACAAAGGTATGTAGTGGCCTGAGAACTCCATGGGCAAAAATAATGTGTTGCTTATGACAGCACACCCCAGCCGTCCTATCAAAGCAGCTTCAGCACCTCCAGTAGCATATTCCTATTCAACACACAAATTATTCCTTGTGTTCCTTTGCATTATGCTTTCTTGTTATAGTGGGAGAAACGGACAGACAAGACCTGTTCAAACACAGGTCACCACAGGGTACAAACAGGTCAGGGTTTATCTTCCGGCTTCCAGACTAGAAATCTCTCTTAAAGGAAAAAGTGTTTGTAAAGAACAAAAAGAATGAATACCTAAGTGCTAAAAGTATTCTTACATTTTTATTTAAAACTGAAGGCGTCTCTGAGTAATTCCCACAGACATAACATCATGGTTACCTTTAAGAACTAAGCCTACAATTTCATACATATTTTTACTGCAAGAGTTTAAGTGTTCAGTCTAGCACAGAAAATGTTATCTACATGGGACAGGAGAGACTGTATTTAGAAAATATTCCCCTTGACTATTGGAGTACCAGATTCTTGCCCTTTTATTTCCTAGTAGTGCTTATTTTTATGAGTAGTACTAGTTGGATTTAGATGTAAGGATGGCAAAAGGGGGCTCTCAGTTTACGTTGTAGTAGTGTAATTCGTTTCACAAAAAAAAAAATAAGAAGAAAAAAACAGAAGCCAAAGGAAGTAATATATTCAGCATTTGTGGCCTTTGCAAGTTACTTTCCATATTTTAAAAGTGTTTCAGCTCTTTTTCTTTGTAATATAATGCTGCTTCCTAGTTTAATAACTTCCAAGATAACCTCTGGCCTAACGGATTATTGGAATAAACCTAAGAAAACTGTAACACTAAGAGACATTTTTGAAAAAGTTAACATCTAAAGTGCCAAGAGGAGAACTTTATTCCAAAAGTGACATGTGTCTCTTATTTTTAAGCAATGACTTCAAATAATTTCATGTGTTAGTGGGCTGCTGCCACAAGAAGGTCAGCTTCTCTGCCCTAGCTCTGTCCTCTTCCCGTCCTGTGCTCTCCTCATCCCCTTACGTCATGTGTGGCGATTGTCAGGTTCTTCTGGGACCTGCTTTAGCTGAGATAGCTAAAACTAATCAACCTTATTTTCTGGTTTAGTTTTCTCCCATTTTAGAAAATTAAAGAGCATTACAGAGATTCTTCATCAGCATTGGACTGAAGGAGTGAGCAGAGGAGGAACAGGTCCATAAATCACTTAGCATGTTTCATAGCCCATGTTTTTAATTCAGGTCTTTGGCTCTGGCCATAAACACAATAGATAGTTGCTATGGTGTAGCTGAGAGATGTGATTTTTTTTTTTTAAACCTGCATCTTACATGTGAAAAAGAACCATTTTTTCCCTTATATGGCTAGAAATAAACCAAAGTCCTAAAAATGAGCTATGTTGCAATTTATCTTTTATAACTTTAAAAGGTTGATTATATCAGTGCACTCTAGATACTTGAAATTCTTTTGGGTTACTTACTAGTTTGGGGCATCTTGAGTTAAAACATGATGCTCTGCAGGAAATCAAACCAGTCTGGGTTCAGATCTATGATGGCCAGGAATTTCAAACTGCTTCATACTGGAAAACAAGACTGGAAGGAAGTGTGGCTTGGAGGAAGGGGTTCAGTGCTTGGCCACTCCAGCTCCTCTTTTCCCCTGTACATCCATGACTACATACAGCCACCACAGTGGCATCTGAACAAATCCGATAGCCAGTCCTCCAGTGCAGATGTGCAGGAATCTGGGATGTGACCACCCTCCTTCCTGTGCCCAGAGGTTGGTCAGAGCTAGTTGCAAGCTTTGCAAATATTAAGGGAGAGCTGTTTCTTAGTGAAATCACTTTTCTAAGCCTATAGCGAGAACCTATTAATCTGGATAGAGTGCGACTGAAACCAGGAAAATTCCATTAGTACAAAAGCAATTCTACAGGCTTTTATATAAAACTTGGATGCAAAAGAAAACATGTACTATTTCACATGTAAACTCTAGGTTATGTGTTGAAGCAGTTCTGCAATGTATAGGAAAATATTAGCATGTAATAGGCATTTGATTTGGTAAATAAATATAGTTGTACCTCTTGCTACTATCCGATATATTCTGCGTGTTTTTTAAGATCTATGTCTTACATAATTCAAACAGAAAAGCAGACTCCCTGAAGTTAAATTAACTATTCTGAGTCCCTCAACTTTTCAGTATTTTAATTAATTTTTAGTTCCTGTTTTTAAACTCATGACATTTGCTTTACTGCAAAATTGTTATCATTTTCCATGCCTGTCCTTGACAAAGATGGACTCTGCTGTTCCAAGGGAAATGGAATGAGGTCACCTTATGGAAACGTTTGTCACATAATAAACATCGTAGAAGGAGAGAGTAAAAATGGAGCATAATAGTGACAGAAAGAAAACTGTCAGCTATTGGCAACAGCTGAGAGGAGTAGAAGGAAGCATGTGGCAGCAGGAAAGTGTGCAAGAGGAAAAGGAGAGAGCAATGAAAAAGGAGGTGGAGTGGAAAGCTGGAAAGGAGTTCCCGTTCTTCAAAAAGGATAGCACGGCAGCTTTGCATACCCCAGCGACAGGGGAAGGTCAACATCTGTGTATTCACTGAAACATAGACAACGTGTTTAAGTCTGTATTTAAAACTGAATGTTAGCAGTAGATGATCCTACAGAGAAACTGTCAGAATGCAGTGACGTACTTTGTCGAGCAAATGTCCCTGCAGCCCAGTGTGCTGACTTACAGTAGTCCTAAGCAGATGCTTGGGGAAGAGGAGGAACAGGGTTGGCATCCTAAAAGATGAAAAGGTCAAAAGGCTGTTCAATTTGGTTTTAATTTCATGTTTCTTGGGATTTCAGTCACAGTTTTTGAATACTTGGAGATGACAATGCTTCTGTGTCTAAGTACACCTATCATGCTCTCCTTTTTATCTCCTTTTTATTTCCAGATAAAATTTAGTTTCTTAGTATTGTCTTGGTTTTGTTAGAAAAACATATTAAAGATAATTTTTAGATAATAAATATTGTCTCCTCTGAACATTTTTCATCTCTTAGACTTTGAAAATGGGGGACACTTTTACTTTTTCTACCAGAAAAAGGGAAGCTAACCAGCTTAATTTCAGCAAGGTATTGTATCTTTTCCCTCGCAGCTTTTTGAAAGGAACCTGATACGTGGGTAACGGTAGTGCTAATGTGCTAATGAGGATTTAATAATCTTATTTTAGTTCCATAGGTTATACTTAGGCAAGCTGGGCCGAATGGGATTGTTGTTTTCCTCTGTTTCATAAAATAGGGTATGATGCTTCAGTACTGTTCATTTTGAGAACGGAGTAAGCTATCGATCACTATATTCATCCAGACCCCGATGTAATTGCTGCCAATTGCTGTGTATTATATTTGCACATACACTGCCATCTGCAGAGTAGCCTAAAGGGGGATTATGATGTTCCTTAATGCCATCCAGCTGGGTGGCTGTCCTAAAAATAACCAGATAATGCTACTCATGGTAATGCCCAAGCACATTGACTGCAACCACTGCCTACTGCACTTCCTTATAAACACCAACCTATCATCTAAAATACAAATGAGTCACGTTACACTCATTTTGGTTCTGTCTGCTTTAGAGTTGGTCATGGCATGCAGTTTTGCTCTCCGTGGCCTGTTCTGTCATTTAAGGTATCCAGCAGGCACAGTCTTTTTCCTTTCACCTATTTGATACATTACTGGGGAAGACAACCTCTATTATTCAAAGGGTCCATGTGTTGTTTGATGTTGGGGTAGTTTGATGCTGTAAGCAGCAGCACTTGTGAAATGTTGCCCCCAAAAATTACTATCTAATTGTATCCTGAGACTTAAACAGATTCTATCCTAATGGATCATGTAGTAGAGGCCCAAAGCTTGTCTTTGCACAAGGCAGTCCTTCTCAGTTAAAGATCCAGATGTTTCCCCCAACATTATCATTATTCTGCTTTTTTCCTTTGTCTAAATTGCTGAGTAGAGTTCTTCGGGTTTGGTTTTTTTGATACTATTTTCTTCTGAGCCAATAATCAGTGGTGGTTTCTATGCTCCATTTAAGTATTAAGTGTTAGAGAAAGATAAATACTGAGCTAAAGGATAGCCTTAGTATGATTTAGCCAAATTCTTGTTTTAATGTTCAGAAGTTATTTTCAATAGATTTATTTTTTATCCGAATTGTGTGCTATTTGTCTTTTCCCATGTTTCACAAAAAATATTTGGTGAGTATATCCTTGAATTGTTGTTAGGGTTGAGTTGTCTCCCAGACACCACTACCACAATCTACGTGGCTGATTTTTCCGTGAAGGACCTTAAGTGTGATTTCATAGTTAATTCTTGACTGAACTCTGTTCACTGATTTATTTCTTTCTTTAATGTAAAGTGAAAGTTGATAGCATCACCGTTGCTGGGCCATTGTGTGTATGTGTGGTAGCCATGGTAGGGCGTCACCTGCGACAGCGTTTCCTCTCTCTGGGTGGCTGATGTGGGCCAGCCATGCCACCCAGGCTGCAGGGGAGCAGATAATCCTGGAAGCTGCAAATAGAAGGTACCACTGCCGTATTTGCAAGCTGAATGATTTTTGCTTTCTGTAAAAATTTTCCAGGCTATGATCAGTTTTTCAGTAACGTCACTTCTCATACCCCTACAGTCAAGGCATGCAAAAAGTACTCTGATGAAAGGAATGTTTAAAATGACATTTTGTCCTTCGAAAGGAATAGCATTCATAAAAGGTTGGTAAGTAACCTTTCCCTGAACCGTGTAGTGAATGAACATGACGGTGGACTTTTTCAAATGAAAATGGAATGTTTGAGAAGAGTAATTAAACTGTTGCAAGCTATGGGGAGGGTAAGGGAGCGAGTGCTTTCAGAATATTAAAAGTTGAAAAAAAAAAACCTGATAAGTCAGTGAGGAAAGCAATCACAGAATCATAGATTCATTTAGGTTATCTGAATTGGTTTAGTAAGCAACTAACCCTTTTCTCATCCCCCAAATAATTAGCAACCAATTCCGTCCTTAATTGACTTGAAATTTGGCAAAGTAAGAAAAAATTATCAAACCTTTAATAATCTTGAGGCAGAATTATAAAATACATGTATGCTTTGAACTTGACAGAAAACAACTTAATGCATAAATAAATAGCTCTAATGCCGTTTCTTGGAAAGTATTAAAAATGAAAATTCAGCGCTTGGAACAACTGATGTGATTGGTAATAAATAACACACCGTTCTGTCAGGAAGTGTGCATGGGGCTTTGATAAGTGACTTATAACTGAAAGATCAGGCTGAGTCCACTGGAAAATGGTCATAATGAGGAAAAGGCTGGTGATCTGCAATCTCACATGCTTGTGAAGAGCTTGAAGAGAAGCTGAAAAGCAATTCTGATGCTGGAGGAGCCATGAATAAGATTTTTTGCTGTCAGAGTTACTCAGACTTCTTATATTCTGTTTAAGTTCAGGGTGTCCCTGGTGCAAGAATTGCTTACCAAGTTAGACAATCCAGAGCAGAGTATTTACATGAGCTGTAACAACAGCTTCATTGCTTTCAGTGAAGCAGCTATGTTCGTTTGATCTTGCTAATTCCTTTATGCTGTAAGCGATCTGCAAATCTAGTGGCAGCCTTTTGAAATGTCACTGATGTGGTAATCTTAGGCTTAAGCCTGTATTAGTAAATTGAGCCGTGCCAGGGCCCAAGCCCAGGCCCCAGCAGGCAAATTCTTACACTTCCCTCGTCCTCCCTGTGGCCCAAAGCAGCCGCCATGCTCCCAGACAATCCCCAGGCACGCTTCAGGAGTTAGGGACTTGGCCAGCCTAGCAAAAGATTCCACTAGGCGTTTGGACGGAGCCTTTTTTATTCCTTTCTTTTTATTTTATTTTATTTGTGTGTGTGACCGGACTCTGCCGGTTGTGCTCAGGGCCAGAGAGCTGCTGGCGGTGGCCTTCTTCGGCTTCCTGGCCTGAGAGGCGGAGAGGGAACAACCAAAACACACCAAAAATAAATAGCTCTAATGGTCCTGCAGCCTGTAAAAAATACATTGACACCAAACAGCAAGTACTTTAATGAAAAATGTTACCACGTAAAAAAGGTGTCTAAAGCCCAGCAATATTTGATAGAATTATGTCAATTTGGTGATTCCTAAATGTAGCTCCATATAAGGTAAATTTTATTATGTCAGTCCATACCATAACTATATTAGAAAACATTATTCATTACATCCTCTGATAATAGCTTGAAGTAAGTTGAGGTAATAGCTCGAAGTTTTAGTGCACAGCAAATAAGTCAAGTCCTGGCAGAATAGAAAGATAAATGAAAACCTTAAGTTTTAACTAATGTGTGCAGTCTTGTGCTTTGGAGATCATTTAAGCTATCAATGAAAGATATGTTAAATCTTTAAAAATTGCATTCAGTAACTATTATGGAAAATAAAGCTCAATCACCAATGGCTGTGTTTAGGAGAAACGGTATTGTCTGGTACATTTCTCTCTCACTCCGTCTTAGGTTATTAAGGATAGTCTCCTTTGATTTATTCCACAAAATCATTTAGGCCACGATTATTAAAATGTGTACTTTTCTTTCTCCAAGCTGCTTTTTTACCAACCACAAAGTCTAAAGTCTCTAATTTTACAAAGGCTGCATGCTTTATCATAAAGGGATTTCTGGCACATCCGTTTTAAAATGAAGGAAGAGCGTTCTGCTCTTCGTAACAGGCTGCTTACATCTTTTACACAAATAAAAATTATGATGTTACATTTAAAAATATGTTTGGCTGCTTTATATGCAAGAATGTGTTAAAAAGTAAGCGCTTTTAAGTTCTTAATGCTATGGGAAGACAATACCAATTTTGGCATAAAGGCAGGACATTTTCTTCCTGGTGCTCTCCAGATTTCTAGGTTTTTAATACTGCTTCTGTTGGTAAGGTGTGAGGATGAGCATGCAGGTAGGTCTCATGGTCAGTGTGCAGATCTTTGCAGGTGATGACTACCTGCAGCAGACCTCCCAGATCCTCCACCTCACACTTGAGGAGTCCCTAAGAACATGCTGGGAGGCAGGATGACCCAATTGAACAGACCTTCTAAAAGAGGTGGTGAGCCATTACAGAGTTTGTATTATCAGTATAACTGCAAATGCCTGGAGTGAAGGACTATTAATTAATTTCCCTGAAGCACAAATAATAATACTTAGACTTGAGCCCTGAATCAGCCCAGCTAAGGCTAGGGACATGCGTAACTTTAGAAGCACAGATCACTTTCTGAGAGTGTCCTCAATGTTTTTATTTTGTTATACAGAAGTGGAAACACAAAAAGTATTGAGCACATTGAGCATATTGAGCAGTATTGAGTAATTCCAGTGTCAGGAGCTACAGGGCTAGCCTGGGGAAAGGTGGGTTTCGATATAAGCAGATTTAAGGTGCAGTGTGGAGATGTTACTTGGATGACACAAGCTTCAATGGGAGAGAATCTGACAGTAAAACCTCAGGGGAGGTGCAGACTTGATATTAAGAAACATTTCTTTACCAAGAGGGTGGTCAAACACTGGAATGTGCTTCTAGAGAGGTGGTCAATGCCCCAAGCCTGTCAGTGTTTAAGAGTCATTTGGACAATGCCCTTAATAATATGTTTTAACTTTTGGTCAGCTCTGAAGTGATCAAGCAGTTGGACTAGATGACTGTTGTAAGTCCCTTCCAGCTGAACTAAACCATTCTATTCTATTCTATTCTATTCTATTCTATTCTATTCTATTCTATTCTATTCTATTTGATTCTGAATGGATTGGAAAGGAATTAGAAATAGAGGGGGAAAAGCAAGAGGGTTTTGGGGGAGCATTGTGGAAAAAGGAGATGGAGTTCAGTTGGAAGTGGCAGTGGGTGGCTTCCTATGCCAAATTTGGGCCCTCCTTAATTGATGGATAACACAGTAACTCTCTGATAAGATGATTTTTCCTTTTATTGAGATGGGTGCTTTGAAAATGTTGCAGCTTAGTCTAACTGTGTCCGTAGAGTAGAGCTGTAACAGTTGGCACAGTGAGGGTCATCTGGAATCTGCATTGAAAGTTAATTTTTGTCCCTTCAAAAGCCAGTTTTCAAACCTTAAACTTTTAAGTAGAATAAGAATAACAATTAGTTGCTGAGGAGCCTGAACTTCAAAGTAGGATTATGGGCTAAAAACGTTATTCATTAAACTTATTAGTGGGTAGACTGTGAAAAATACCTGAAGCATTTCCCCCACTTTGGCCTAAAAATAGCCAAATCAGTTTAGAGGAAATCTCGGGAGGTAGCGGGGAAAAAGAAAAAAAAAAA
>VZTL01029343.1:920-22529 GCA_013400535.1 Scopus umbretta
AAGGGACTTGGGTGAGAAGTTCAGTGTTCCCTGTGGTAGTCACATACTCTCTGAGGGAGCAGCTTCACCTGTTTCCCCACCATTGTGCAGATGACACAGCAAGGGAGGAACTTACTAGGAATGTCACCAATAAGGCTGTTGAGACTGTTGAATTTTCTATTGGCCCTGAAGCTTTTCAACATCAAGATTAGCAGTTTACATGTTGTAATGAGTGGCACATCCTTCTTGTAAGTCAGTTTACCAAGACTCAAGAAAGTATAATTAATTCTGCATGTTTTCTTGCTACCATCTCTTCCACTGTTAAAAATAGAAACTTAATTCACAGTTACTTCATCTGTAGTGACTTGAATTTGTACATTCATTGAGAAATTGGCGTATTAATCGTTCTGCAAATGTTTTGCCTTATTGTAGGAATTAACTGTCATCTCCAGAAAAAGGGGTTGATACTTCATCCCTCTGATTTCAGCTTCGTTTGATGGTGAAAAGAACCAGAACCTAAATTATAGTATGAAACTTTCATAAGATTTCCTGATCTTGCAAATACTTTCTGAAACATCAGTACAGTCTGTTAAATGTCTCCTTTGCAGGATAGCATTCTTCACACATGCAAACAGATTATAATCTGATTTTTTAAATGTCTCCTTTGCAGGATAGCATTCTTCACACATGCAAACAGATTATAATCTGATTTTTTAAATGTCTCCTTTGCAGGATAGCATTCTTCACACATGCAAACAGATTATAATCTGATTTTTTAAATGTCTCCTTTGCAGGATAGCATTCTTCACACATGCAAACAGATTATAATCTGATTTTTTAAATGTCTCCTTTGCAGGATAGCATTCTTCACACATGCAAACAGATTATAATCTGATTTATTTTATGCAGTATAACTAGAAATTGTTTTGCAATAATGTGTGTCAGCTTCAAACATAGCTCTAAAGAAGCATCCTTTGAAATTATAAGTTAATAGTTCAGATTTAGAAAATGCCAGAAGACAGACAGAATTGTTATTAATTTTCCTGATTGCAAGATGTAACTGAAGAATTCCTTTAAAAAAATGTATGTTTCCTTGCAGTCAAGTCTTGCATTTAGAATTTTTTTACCATGCGCACTGCTTTTTCAATATGAAAGCCTAATGCCTATTAAGATAGTTATGTTTGCCAGCTCAAGCTGGAACAGTGGCTGGTGAAAATTAGGGGTAGAACCATTGTAGAGGCTTAAGTTTGAGAAGTACATGGAAGAAAACTTAAAGTTTTCTCTAAGAGTTTTCTATGCAAATGTACTTTCAAAGTTTAAGTCTTGGTTTTATATTTAGAAGGAAATCTAGAACTGGAAGACATATATATAATATATATATATATTGCAGTTATTGCATAGGAAGGTGATTACCTTCCTATATCACACAATATTTACTGTGTATGTTTGTGCTATGCTGCCCTCCTGTTACTGATTGTTGGTTAGATATACCCTCATATGTGTTTTAGCAATAACAGACATCTACTCTGGAGATGTGATGCACGTTTGCAGTTAACTGAGAAAACCTTATGTGGATTAGAGGTTATGGGCTAGCCTTTTACAGGAATTTGATGTAATAGAGGTGGGAAATTAGGGAAAAGCTCTTAAACCCTATCCTGAATGTTTAAAAAAATCGTAGCTCTTACTGTTATGAGTCTTTACTCAATATTGTATTGGAAATATTATGTTCAGTTTAGGTATAGATGAGGTTCTTTGACAGCTAAGTGTTTGTTCTTGGTCTATGCTGACAATTAAAATGAGAGCAAAAGGATTTCTCATTGTACATACCAGCAATTTTTCATTTTTTGTGACCTGTGAGCTAAGCTCAGCTTCTCCACCGCCCTTACTGCTTGACTACAAACTGAAATTCAGCCTTATTTCCTGTCTTTCCAAATCCATAAAACGTTCAGGAGAAACGCAGTACAGTCCCAAGTAGTCTTCGCACTTAGAGTTGCTTGGCAGACATTAGCTCTCCTTAGAGGCAGGAAATATTAAAATGTCAGGTGCCTGAAAGTGGCACAGAATTCACTATGTTAACATGAAAGGAAAGATGCAAATTCAGTAGTTGAAAGGCAATCTGTAAACTATTTTGGATGACCAAATAAATTAATTCATTTTGTAAGATTGCCTGCTTTTTTATTTGACTTTCCTAAGCTCAGCTTTGAATGCATACGGAGGAAGTGATCCAAGAGCAGAACTGTAGCTCGTTAGGTGTATTCCTTGTGAAATTCTTTGCCTGATCAGGATCCTCTTTATTCTGTACCTTATGGATTTTATCAGCAGCTTTCCTCCTAAACCAAAGATATTGAGGGAAATTATAAAAAGGAAGGAGGTCTTCGCTTTTCTTATGCGGTAAATAAACATACGTTGTATGTAGATGTACTGGTTTTGCTTTTGTTTGTTAATGGGGGAAGCTCTCTAGTACTAGCTCTTGTGAATAATCGCATGAATTTTGTGGCTCAGTAATCTGGACTTGTATCTATGAATCCTGGTTATTTTAGTTGTCCCTTTCTTGTAGTATAGTTTCACAGAAACGAGAACTCTATAATAGCCAATGTCAGTTAGATTGCATTTTTGAATGTAGATATTGCAATAGTGTGTTTTTTTTTTTTAAAGCCTGTTTGTTTAATTTGTTTTGTAGGAGTCTTTTCTTAATAACATGAAGCTTTAATGTTATAATAAGTAAATTTGTGCCGTGGTTATTTGTTCCAAATGCATATGAATATTTTTTTAGAAAAAGGTATGGGGGGATGGAACACAGCTGTCATTGTCCAAAAGTAAATAATTATTACTTGGCCGTTCACTTAAAAATTGGATTTTTCTTGTGATTGGCCAACAGACTGCAAAATTACATCTTCCCCCTAAACAGGAGAAATTCATACTGTTATTTCTAAATAAGTGGAAAAATTGTCTCCTTTAACTAACTGGTACTGTAAGTGGTATTTTCTCTATTTCTTTATAGAGTGATACCTTAGTTCTACTTGGAAAGTTTGTTAGAGACTGTTTCAATGGCTTTAAGGTAAAAATAAAAACAGTTGATGATGCACAGAAAATGAATGTTGCAGGAGAACTATGAAAAACTATAATGCCATTTAAAATCTTCTGCTGGCATAGTTGTTCTCCGTTACTTATTTTCATAATTTACATTGTTGGCTTCACTTATTGCAATTCTTTCCTAGTAGTTTTACTAATCTTCCTTTTGCCTTAGTTTTCCTAATCTTCTGTTCCCTTGCTTTCTCATACCTTCTAACACCAACCTCATCTACTTCAGCTTCTCCAGCTTTCTACGTGCAATAGTGGACAAGGTGTACTTTCCTGCTTTTTTCTAGCAAAGGTCCTGAAAAGGGTCTTAACCTGTATTTACAACATTGGATTGGACTTTATTTTCTGTTTTCTGCATGCATTCAGAATAAGTCTTTGTTCCATTGAGAAGATTAAGGGCAGTGTTTTCTTGAAAAAAAAATTTAATGAAGTGCCTAACAGAGCTATTATTCATTTTGGAAACCAGTTGCTGTGGTTGCCATAGTAATAACAAGCCCTCTATTAAAGCTATTTTCTATACATACTGCCTGTATTGTAACATGCTGTTGGGGGAGCTGCAGTTCCGTGAATCTATGCTCTTGAAAGAATTTTCCAGCTTTGTATAGTTAAATTATCCAAGAAATTTATGTTATAGGAATATAAAACATGTAAATCTAGTTTATCATATCTATCGTGGAGTTGTTCATGCAAGCCATCACTTCGTGTAGCCATTTACAGTAATCTCAATGAAATAACAGCTGTATCAAAAATGAATAATGCATACAGAGAAATTTTGAACTCCTTTAATATTTCTTGACTTATTTTTTTATTTATTTGTAACTGATAGAATGATGAGCTTGTAGTTCCAAGAAAAATACTTGTAGACTTGGTTGTTTCCCCACGTGTGTTTTAGGTGTAATGGGAAATAGCTCTAGTAATAGCTTGTGAGGTTAGAAAGCTGGTAAATTAATGGGATGTTTTCTTTGTGGAGTGCCCCATGAAGTATTTACGGAATACGAAGACTCGTTAAATCTACTGCAGTAAAAGGATACTGTCCTAAGATTCCTTTTAGAGTAATTGCTTTAAACTTTTTCTTCTTCAGAGAGAAGAAACATATATCTAAACGTATTGTAGTAAACCAGATATAAACACATTTTTCCAAAATGAAAATAATTATATAAATTTGAAGCATTTATATACCACATTATACCTTCATAATAAGATATCCTAACCCAACAATGTTTCTACAAAAAATAAATGCTGTCTCCTAAGCAGAAGTGATAGTTGGCTGGTGCTATCAAATGGAGATATTTTTGGTCTAAAATTGATGGGGATTTATAAATATTTTGATACTTATTGGTCACAGAATTATGTAAAATTATGAGACAACTGAAGGACAGAGTAGCAACTGGGGTTCAAAGTGTTGCTTCAGAAAGTATCCTTTCAATCTGGGACAGGGTTTATAGAAAAGGTTTTACAAATACTGCTCTTGGAACTGGCTAATTTCAGCTCTGAATCAGTAGGTTAAACTTAATTTTGTGCTCACATTTATAGCAAGTGATCATATCTGTGATAAGAATGTTTTACAACTCTCATTTTCAAACTAATTGTTCTGGAATTTTAAGAAAACCCTAATTATATTGGAGCAAGGATATTTCTGCAGTACTATCTTGATTTAAGAGGTGCATCTGATTTCTAGGTGGCATTCAAACTCCTTTGTAGAAATCGTGCTGGGGAGCATGTTCCCCTGCTCGTAACTAGGACATCTAATTCCTTGGGCAACCTATAAGGGGAAAGAGTTAGTATAATGACAATAAACTTAAATTATGCTTTGACTAGGGAGAATGTAATATTTCAACCAATGACAAATAGTTTAATGGTTAATTAGATATTAAATAGAGGACAAGTTTCAAATATAAGTGCAAGTGCATTTTCTTGGTACTCTCAAAGTCTTGGTTGAGGATGGATTTCTTCTGATGCCTTGACTTAGTGTTGCAAACTATGGGGTAGATGTATATACTCAAGTAGGTTTTTATAAGACAGCAACTTCCAAGTTTGAAACCACACCTGTAGTTCTATACTTCTACATTCTGTGCAATGAAAATTATGTAACTTACTGTGTGGTTGGAGTCTATTTGTACCCTACACAGCAGAAATACGGTAGCTTTAGATTTGTTCTTTATTTGACCCTAATTTTGTTCTTTCCTGTTTGGCTTTAATAAAAACAGGATTGGAAAGACACTAATAGCCAAGGACTGGTTTGGGAAAAAAGGCATGTCCATGGCATTATGGGTATAGAAATGCTGTGAATATTAAAAAAAACAAACCACCAACCAAAAAAAAAACCAAACACCAAACCAAAGAACAAAAATCCTAAATAAAAAAAAAAAAAGCCCCCGGCACTTTAATAATATAAGTCTTTTCTTCAGAACTATTGTGAAGGGGTATCAGTGTTGCCAAGACACAGTTGTGAATAAAAACAGGGGGTAACAAAGCTGTGAAGTTCAGATGAGCATCTTTTTGGAAGAAAAACTAAAATTCAGCCTTTTTTTTGCTGTAAAATATTAGCCATTCCTACTGCTGGGTAAACAATTACATAAATCAATGTAGAAGAAATCAGTAGTTATCAAAAAATCTTCTAATTTCCCCAATTATGGTTGTATTTGTAAATTTGATTTTGTATTTGTCCTTTGCCTTAATTATTAACAGTAATAGAGGAGTAAAAATGTTTCAGAAATTAAATATAACCTGCACCTAAACTCTTCCTTTCGACCATTGGATATTTTTTCTGCATTTGATGTCATATTGACAAATTTTTTGATGGTTCTTTTATATTCTACTGATCTTCCTTGCTAAAGATGACCTGGAATAAGAGTAGAGTGCTGAAGTGTTAATGATGAGAGAAAGGCCCTAGTTATACTTTTGCTTGTTGGAAATTGCTCAGAGAAGGCTTGTATGTTGTGTATTAACAGCAAGTAATATACACTAGGTTTATACTGAGTACTATAATATATAGTATATGATATAATTTCCCCTCTCTTGGATGTTATACTAAACTTTATACTAAAATGAAATAAAGAACTCAAACTTCAAGTAAGTGTCAAACAGCTAGAGTACTTCGGTATGCATGCAGCTCCAGCTGCGTCACTGGACTTTCTGTCTTTCAATTTACCTTCTTCATCTTAGCAAGTTATTATTGGCATCTCTTTCCATTAGTTGGCATTCAACCTTTCGTTTTGTGAATCTGTTGGAATAGTCATGCATGTTAGGGGGGAAAAGCAAAAAAAAATTCAGGAAAGGAAGGAAATGGAAACTTCTGGTGGACAGGTTGAAGAGATAACATATTCCCCATATAGAAAGCTGACAGAAGTTAGAAAGGTAGTGCATCTTTTTCCAGCCTCTCTCTATCTCTCTGCCTCCTCTTTGTGAAGATGTAGCATCTGTGGATGTAGGTGAGAACTATCCAGTCTCGTTGAAGCTGTGAGATGGGTTCCAGGTTTGGAGCTTCTGTGGCTGCCAGGAGCCATGTGGGGCTGGTGACAGCTTTCAAGGCCAGACACTTGGGCATGCGCAGATAAACACAAGGCGTTCTTCTTTCTTGGATGCCAGGAAGGATTCCATATTGGATGTTACACAAACTGACATCTTGTCCTGAGTTTATCATGTCAAGGCTGTTTATAACAGCAGCATATCATACCTGTTTTCTAACAATGTCAAGTGTCTAATTTGCTTCTGTTTCTTGGAATGATGCTGTTTTTAGAGGTGTAATCAGATATTTTTTTCTTTGTGTGACATCTTTGTGGATTTATTTGCTCTTAAGTCAAGCTTCTGACCTTTGTCAGGCATTTCATATGTTTTTATAGCTATTTTGTGTTCTCAACAAATTCATGTCTAGCTATTTGCTCCCTTGAGCATGCTGTGTGTTTACATATTGGCCCAGGATGGAACTTTTTTAAAAGTATTTTTATCATGTGTAATATGGAGAAAATTCAGCTTTAAATGGATTTTCTATTACAAGGAATTGTAGAATATAAACGTATTTAGCGCTTCTCAGTGGAAAAGTTAAGTATTCAGTAGGAAACATGGGCGGAAAAGGGAAGAACCAAGCGTTTAAAAGAAAAGCTAATGAAAATTGGGTAAAAAAGATGTGATACTGTGGCAACTAGAACTTAGTATTTATGTTTTGAAATAAAAACGTCAGAATGGTTTTGCCCCTCCGTTTTTTTTTTTTTTTTTTTTTTTAAGATTCATGTGGATGCAAATATTTCAATTGCATGTTATCATCTCATTTTACGAAGTGATCTGGTGGGTCCTTTATAAGAATAAAGCCTGTCTTAAAACCAGTGATAGATACACTTGTGTTGTGATTTAACCGCAGTCGGCATCAAAGCACCACACAGTGGCTTGCTCACCGCCTGCCCCCCCAGTCCCTGTGCCAGGTGGGATGGGGGAGAGAATCAGAAAAAAAAAAGTAAAACCCGGGGGTTGAGATAAAGGCAGTTTAATAGGATAGCTGAGGAAGAGGAAAAAAAATGATAAAACAATATACAAAACAAGTGATGCACAATGCCATTGCTCACCACCCACTGACTGATGCCCAGCCCGTCCCCGAGCAGCGATCGCTGCCCCCCGGCCAACTCCCCCAGTTTCTATACTGAGCATGATGCCATATGGTATGGAATAGCCCTGTGGCCAGTTGGGGTCAGCTGTCCTGGCTGTGCCCCCTCCCAGCTCCTTATGCCCCTGGCAGAGCATGGGAAGCTGAAAAGTCCTTGACTGGTGTCAGCACTACTGAGCAACAACTAAAGCATCAGTGTGTTATCAGCATTGTTCTCATCCTAAGTCCAAAACACAGCATTATGCCAGCTACTAGGAAGAAAATTAACTCTATCCCAGCCAAAATCAGGATGACTTACTGTATAAGGTATGCATGTATTTCAAATAAAATGTACGTGTAATTCATGTATTTTAACAGTATTATTGGAACAGCTTCACTGACAATCTTTTACTTATATCTAAAATGGTACTGCATGTATATCCTTCAATTTGTTCTTCCTCTCTTGTCACCAGAAGCATTTTTGTTTTATGCTATAGTAGTGTTAAACTAAGTCTTCCAGGAGTGATTTTTTTTCTGCTTTTATAATTGTTGTTGGGAAGGGCAGAGTTCTTGTTTTTTTTCCCTCTTGTTTTGGTGTTGAACCATCAGAGGAAAGCATACTGTGAATTGATGCTTTAACAATAGCAATGTACAAGGGTCAGACTGTATGCTTTTGGGTTGATAATCATGAAAGCATGCTAGTATATCTGATAAGAATTCTTGCATAGCCTCTTTCAGTTGTAATGTTTGTCTCTGGCAAAATGCTAGCTGAGCTCACTGTAGTGAAAAGTTAGGACCAGAATTTTATGATTTTTGGAGTAGTCGGAGATCCTGGAATTTTGGAGGACTGTGGTACAGGACAGCAGTCAGTGTTAGTGCAGAAATGGAATTATCAGGTACCCAGGGCTAATGGGTTGTGATGGAATTGACTTAACTCTCAGATGTGCAATCATCTGTCTGACAGTTTCCATACTGAAAGCAATTACTGTACCACTTATGAAAGCAAAACCAGAAACAAGAGCCTTGAGAAAGTTCAGAAGGATCCTGTATGACATGACAACAGAGTAGAGGAGGTTATTAAATACAATAGGAGGTTATTAAATCCAATCCAAAAGGTAAAGTTCTGTGTCAAATAAGGAGAGTAGAACAGAATATAAATCCTGTCAGGCTAAATGCATGGAAGTGCTTCTGAAAGAGAGTTTGAGAAAAAACTTGCAAAAGGTATAAAAACTAGCGTTAAATGCTTTTTATCAAATATATTGGAAGAAGGAACATTCTGTAGGCCCAGCAGACACTCCAGGTGTAAAAAGAGCACCCAGTGGGGATAAGGCTCTGGCAGAGGAACATAAATAATTATTTCATCTGTGTTCAGCATTCAAGAATGTAGGGACGTATTCACTCCCAAATCCTGCATTATGGAGAACTGAAACAGCGGATCTGTTTCAAATAAGTGTTATAATGTAAAACAAAGATGTTTTGTCCTTGGTGTACATTTTTACTTCTGTGTCCAGTGCTGAGATTTTCTTCCAGAAAGAGCAGTTCTTTTAAACCCAGTCTCATAGGATATATACATTATTGTTTGGAATGACATGGCAACTCAAGCTATCCCTAATTAAAGGTACTGTATGTTTGTTGCAGAATAGTGCCAGGAATGAAAACTGATTTCTCTTGAAACTTGCCAAAGTAAAACATTATTCCTTCTTTCTCTTTAATTTTCAAAGAATGACTCCTTAGTTCAGTGAGTCCTATAAGTAGTTGTTTGTATTTAACCTAGCAGTGGAGGTTTTATTTGAAATAGTACCCTTGTGTAAATTCTCTTTGTCAAAACTATCTTTGCTTGGTCCTGAATGTAGAAAGAAAGCTCAGCTGCATCATAGGATAGAAAGTTTTACTAGAATATGCTATGTTCCAATTTGTTTGCATAGTTCCTATCTTTGGCCTAAAATGAGTTACTTAAGTACTCTTAAGTGGAATTTTTGTCCTGGATGATTTGTCACTGATTTAATCATACTCTCCACATTTCTGATTCTGACAGTAGATTTGCATCTTCTCTTGCTTTATGCTTGTTTTATTTTTTTCTCTTTACATGGGTTGTTTTTAGAAGTCACTACCCATGTTTGCGTATAGATTCCTATTTGGGTTAAGGGAGGAAAACAAAAACCCAGTAAGGTGGAAGGTTAGATAGAGTTCAATGGAATATAGCATTGAGAATGAGCCGTTGATGTTACTTGAAAGTAATAAAAGTAGTTCCTGAGTTGCAAGTTATTTTCTATTTTCTGCATATACTATGCTTATTACATAGTTTGTAAATGGTGTGCTTGTGTGTAACAGTAGCCAAAACTTGAAGCTTTAGCCAAATGATGGTGTAAGGGAGTAATAAGCTAATGCATAAGATCTGTTTCCTTTCAGCCAGACTACCAGTGACACAAATAGACCAGACCAGGTAAAGCATACTTGTTCATAAATACTGCACCAGGACTAGCGGAGCAGTATGACGCACAGTTGGAGATCACTTGCTTTTGAAGACTTGGGTCCTTTGTTGTTGGGGCCTTGTTATTAATCCAACACTGGTGCTTATAATCATGATTTGGAGTGGAGGAGAAATACATATATAATTTGTAGATGTGTTTAGTTAAGGCAGATATTCTCCTTTTTTTATTCAGGAGCTATACAAAATACCGTTCTTGTAGTGTTGCTCATGTTATATGCTTACTTTGCCCTTACTTGTTCTGACTGATTCGTGCCTTTTTGGCTTTTAAAAGAATATAACCAGTGATACTGTTACTTGTGATATAGTGCTTGCTAGCTTGGGGATTTACTTGACATGGAATCATGGGTGGAATTGAAACTTGTTGCATATGTTACGGCTGCAGGCAAATATCTAAGCTGCTGGCTGCCCTGCTCTGGGGCTGAGCTGACTCCCTAGGGTGTAGAGAACTGCTGGAGGCTACATGAGAAATTGCTGAACATAACAAACAACAGTGTGAGAAGCTGACAGAAGTTACAGATAGCACCCTATTGGATGCCTGGATTTCACAGATAATAAAGGGGGAATTGTGTGGGAAATGTCCAGACAGTGCCGTTGTATGGAGGGGAGCACTGGGGCTCCTTTGGAAGGTGTAGTCTTACAAGACCAACAGTGCCTAGGTAATCATTTCAGAAATACCAAATTTGTGTACAGTTGTAGTGAAACACTAAGGGAAGAATTAACTGGAGTGCTTTGTTAATTTGGGGTAGGGAAAAGGAGGTAGAAGCACGGTGGAAAAAGAAGATCAAGTAGTGGGGAAAAAGGGTAAGGTATGTGACCAGGTGCTGTCAGGGCATACCTGTTGGGCAGCTTATGCTTGATCATTGCAGCTGGAGTCTTGACAATAAACTAAACCAGTTAAGATCATACAATACAAGTCAAACCTACTTTTGCTGCCAGGAGGACTTAAGGAATGAGGTCTTCCTTGGCTGGCAAGGGAACACCTGGGTGGATGGATCAAGAATCCTGTTATCGCTGGCTTAGTGCCTCTTCCAAGGCCTGTTGTGGAGCCACCACTCCGTAACAAGATGGGCATCAAAATAATCTGGTTTATGTTGCCTCTGGTCATTCACTGCCAATACTGTTAGACTAGGTGGTAGTTCTTGCTTTTGGCAGTCATTGAGAACTTGTAATAGTAGAATTGTATCTTTTCTGCTTTTGTAGACTAGAAAGTTGGAGTTGCTTGTAAATCAGATTAATGGATCCAGCTTCTGCTTGCTTTGGGAAGATTGCTAAAGTTGCTATGACCTAAAACTGTAGCATATGAATTTACAAATTTACCTTTTAATTTAAACACTGTTCTTTATCTCAGACATCTATTATGAAGCTGGCCGTTTCTGTTCTTTGGAATGCAAAGATTTTGTTTTAACATGACCTTTTTTGATAAGTGTCTATTTAAGGCCAAATATCAAGATTTTCTAAGGATGATCACTTAATAACATGATAACATAATGATTTATCTGTTTGGGAATTTCTGTGTCCTTCATTCTGCTGCTCGCCATCTCCCCTCTCCCCATCCTGAAAAACTAGTCCCTCAAAGCTATCACTATAAAGAACTGATCCCCAAGAGCCAAAAAGCCCATTCCATATAGTAATGTACTCGGACTTCTGTTCTGTTTTGAAGTAGCAGACTGTATTTCATCTTTTCCTGATGTAACAAAAAAAAATAAAAAAAATTACCCCCCCTATTTCTCAGTTTTCACTTCAGTAGTGTCCATCTGCTCTTCTTTGAAACTCTCCTTAATGAAGCCTGTTCCTGTCCAGCTGTGTTCTGTACCCCAGCCTTGCCGAATGTCATGGCAGAGTTGTTTGCATGTTTTTTTTTTGTCATAGGTATTTTCGGTTTTTCTTCAGAATCCCTTAGTGCCTTTTTTTCTGTTGTTCATGAATTCCCATAGCTCTTTGACTTAAAAATATTTTGTTTTCTGTCCTCAGTGTATCAGCAGCCAGTCTCTCTGCTCTTGTACTTAATGCTGTGCTTAATACTTAATGGAACAGGCTGCCCAGAGAGGTGGTGGAGTCACCATCCCTGGAGGTGTTCAAAAAACATGTAGATGTGGTACTTCAGGACATGGTTTAGTAGGCGTAGTGGTGATGGGTTGATGGTTGGACTAGATGACCTCTGAGGTCTTTTCCAACGTTAACAGTTCTATAATTCTATGATTCTATGCATCTCTGTGCTCAAGCCTAGGTTTTTATCATGAATGGACAATCCTGGGTGCCGTTTCCTATTTAGTATCAGTGAAATTCAGGAGTTATTTATTTAATATCAGAGAATTTCCGTTGCTTATTACATATCTTCCCCATTGAATTCCTCGTGTTTTCAGTGCCAGCATACTCATGATGAAGTATATTTGTTGTGCCAGCCTGTGATGTATAGTTCAATTTAAACTTCACCCTCTCTCTTAATCAGTGTTTATAGTCTGCAAAAGTTCTGCTTTCATGGTTCCTTGAGAGTTCAGTTCACACTGAACTCTAGTAGTATCATATTTTTCGAATATTATTGATCTTTTAGTCATCTTATATTCTTCCAGTGCCTATCAACACCTTGAGATGAAGAATAAGGGAGGAATTTATTGGTATACCACCAAATTCCTTGGAGTTATGTGTATAAGCATGCTTTTGTGCTTCCTCCACCCATGCATATTTAGTGTGCAGAAGTACTGTGAGCTTCTTAATGTTTTTATGCTACTCCTGCTTGTATTTTGCTTAAACTGTAATGTGTTACAACTGCTTTTCCTGATTTTATATGCTGTATACCATTCACATGTATCTCAAAAAGCCGTGGAAGAATAATGTATTTCTATAGCAGGTTGCCAAGTGAGACAAAAAAAAAAATGTTTTCTTTTGATAATAGAGAGACAAATAATAGAAATAATAATTCTAGTCAATGACTCTCAAGTTGATGGTTAAAAAACCATGGATTTTATATTACAGAATGAGAAAAGTACTATAACATTACATATGATGTCTACTTGCTTCATAAGATAAAATACTTTTCTAGAGTGTAACAAATTTTTTTAAAAAGTCATGTTTACAAATGCAAACAAATTTGAAGTTTAAAAAAAAGTATTGGGTAAACAGGGTGACTATAGTTCATGACAGCAAAGTTGCCTAAGTTAAAAAATTAATTTAGAATTAACTTGGGGTTAGAATTAACTTGATACTTAAGAGATAAAAAGCATTATTTCCACAAAAACATCAAGGTAAATTTTTTTTGTGAGAAGTTGTTATAGCAGGACAACTGCGTTCAAAGTTAATTGAAAATAATGAAGACCATATTAAAAAAAAACCCTGCAAAATTTGCTGTCTAGACTTCATTTTTATAAGCCCTATCAGCAGTCTGGTGTTTTTAAGTTAACAGTAGAAAATAGCCCAAGCTGTAGCAAGGTAACATGACATCAAGAATAACTGCATTAAAACATATATTTTGTCTTTAATGATTCTGGTGTATTTAAATGTAATTTGGTGATATACAGATGCTCTACAATGCCTTGTCTTTGTGAAACTGAATACAATTTTACTTTTCTCATGGCACTTCTTGTTACAGGCTTTAGTTTACAGAAGGGTAATGAACATTTGGACTTTGTAATTTTTTTTTTCCTTTCTAATGCACATTCTTACATGTTAATTTTAAAAGGTCTGTGATGCAAAAAGTTGTGGTTAAATTTATTGTTGCAGCTTGATATAAGTAAGAAAGCAAGACAACATCAGTCTTGGATTATTTGGAGATAAAGAACAAAACACAGGTTCCTTTGAAACTATTTTGAATATTTATTTAGATTTTCTTTTTTAAGCTACAGTTCTGTTTTAAAGATGCACTACCTTTTAGTTAATAATTTAAGGTTTTCTTAACTATACAGTGACTTCTGTTGGTTGGCAACTGAAGACAGGTGTGGAATTTCAGTTGATGATTTGAGGAAAGGTACAGCTGAAATATATAGGGATGAGGGCCACAAAGGAGGGAAATAAGGAAGAAGAGGGTGAAATGGATAAATGGGACTTGGGAGTGATGTGTAAGTAGAGGTTAGGAAATCAGTGTTAGAAGGGATGAAGGTTTTCTTTTGGTTTTGTAGCCATGCTGCTATGAAGGAACCTTGGTGTAAGAGTGAACTTCATCACTGTTAGTGCTATTCTGTATATACCTGAGGGGGTGATGCTTCTGAGGTACCTCTGGCCTTAAAGAAGGGGAAGTAAAAGGAGTTCTAGTGCCTTGCCAGATCTGATCTTTTCTGAACCTAAAGTAGCTCTCAGTCTGCTAGTTTGGGTTTCTCTGGCTGAAGCTCCCTTGTGTTTTTTATTGTGGAGTTGGGACTGGTAAAATGAGCTTAAACTTGTTTCTGCCTGGTACTGTATGTTTTTATTTCCAGGTTAAAGAGCAGGCAATAATCTGCCTATGCCAATTAACCAAGAGGGAGGGGAAGAACTGGCGTTACAATTTTTGTGTAAAGAATACTTGTAAATGATCAGCATCTTGGATAGGGATGGACTGGAAATAAAGAAAATAAAATGTAATCAGTTACAGTGAGTATAGTGATGCTATTAACTCTGTAGTCTATTTAATCTTAGTGTTGTCATAGATGTGATGGATAGGCTACAAATACAAGAAAATACAAGGCTGAGGAGTCTTTTATTTGTTGGAAATCAAATAAGTCAGTTCATATTTGGTATGTTCTTACACTTTTTACTTTAGTGTTTGGTATTCTAGTCTTTGGATTGCCCAAGGTATAAGACTGAATTTATCTTTGGTCATGCTCAATATCAGCTTCCTAAATGGTTAGTTATCCTGCTGTGTTGGTACACTTATGCAGTAATACATGTCTAAATATAATTTGTACTAATAGAAAATAACCTTGACATATTTATGTTCTCTTGCTTTAACAAGGTAGCACTGTAACGTCCTTTTATTTCTTCTTCTATAGGAAAGATATATATTAGTTTATTTAAAATCAAAACTACAGAACAAACCATGTCTTTAAGTCAAAAACATATTAGGAGATACACTCTTTCAGTTTTTCTCCTGTGTCAATGTATTTTGACTTTCAAGCATTTGAATTGTAGTAAAGAAAAGCTTGTATTAATAACTTTGTCAAATACAATAGTATTTTAAAGCTTATAGACAAAAAACGGTTTCATTGGTGTTATAAGAAGGTCATTCTTTTTCTTTAGACTGGATTCAAGACTTGTGATAGACACATTCACTTTGTCACGATGGGCTTTTAACATCTTGTGTCTTAGCATCTGTTCTTTTTCTCTGCTTTTCTGAGTTTCTGCTGTGTTTTGATCCTAATGCAGCATCTGGTCACTGTTTTGCTTGGATCTTGGTGACGTAGCTTCACTGTTCTAAGTGAGATCTCTGCGCAGCTG
Source organism: Scopus umbretta (assembly GCA_013400535.1). Lineage (NCBI taxonomy): Eukaryota > Metazoa > Chordata > Aves > Pelecaniformes > Scopidae > Scopus > Scopus umbretta. The sequence continues at coordinate 16,451 of VZTL01029343.1, forward strand.
CTGTTGTCTTGGCTGAGCCTGCTGCCCTAAGTGATAGGGAAAACATGACTTCTTGAATGTGTATATCTGGTACTGTAAATTTTTTCTTACTTGAACAATTGTTGGTAAGCCCATGTCTGTTTGGAATAGTCACGACTGGTTTGAAGTGACCACCCTGAAACCACTCATCTACCTATGGCTGTAACAATCTTTCACTGCTGCCTCCTGCCAGTTTTCCTCTCTGTATTTTCTGGGGGGAAAAAAAAAAATAAAAAAAATAAAAANNNAAAAAATAAAAAAAAAAAAAAAAATGGAAGTATGAGTTCATTCAGCTGTGTGTGGGGTTTTTTTTTTTTTTTTGCCATGATTTAACTTCATATTAATTGTGTCATCTCATTGTAAGACAAAATGCATTTTCCAAGAGTCATTTTTGCTATCACGTACCTAAAGTAAAAAATAGGATGTCTTAATGATTGGGTAACTTCATAATGCAAACTCCAGATTACTAGAGCTTTTTGTTTGCTTTAGTTGATGCTTCTTTGAGAAACTAATTGCTAATTAAGAATTATGGGTTGGTTGGTTTTTTTTTTTTGCATTGACTATTTAGCATCAATATGCTTTTAAAATCAGATTCCTTTTTCTTGGAATATATTATATACTTTTAGAATATTGTGCTAGTTTCGTGGACTATGTTTTCATTCCTGTTTAAAAACAGGTTTAAATATGTCTAGAAACAATTTTCTCTATGATAACTTACCACACCTAACATGATAATTTGCATTTCTTGATATTATAGATGCACATTTCTCTCAGAGTAGTAGAAGAAGAGTTGGGGTGGGAAGATGAAGACAGATGTTGCTAATAGGAGTACTTGTCTTAACAAAAAATAAAGAGAATATGCATCTATAAATGGCCAAAGCCAGTCAGTTGTGGTATCCACTTGAAAAGTTCTTGTTCTACTTACTTTCTTCTGTGCTTTGTTTTCTTGGGGTGGGTAGATAGAATGTTTTTAAACTTTGTCAAATCATAGAATTTGGAAATTACATGTATATGATAGAGACCAAATTCTTTGGGATATACATAGTTAATTCAAATGTATATACTTATTCCAATTAATTATAAATAATATAAAATGTAGAATTTTGTTCTGTATTCTCTAGCTGGTTCATAATTTAAACTTGTGCAATCTTAACCCATATTTTCTACTGAGAGTAAGAAGGAAAAGAGCTACAAGTAGATACCTCATAAAAATACTGTTTTTTAGGGACAGTGTTACGCTTCTTTTGCCTTTACGTTTTCCACGATTTTTCTATAATTTTTTTCACATGATAAACAATTTTCATAAAAAGTGTGAAATCCCACAGATTGGTTTATCTGGGTATGGTATCTGACAAGCAGCTTTCAAGAGAGAAAGGAGTACAACATGAAGAATGAGAATATGGCATGGGATTATATTCCAGCATTCAGACAAAGTATTATTCTGGTTCTGTAACTGCAAATCTAATTTTTAATTAGGATCTGTGTAAGCATATTATACAATAATTCTGAACATCTCTTGCATATTAATATAAGGCGTGTACTAAAAATTTATCTTGAGAAATACTCTAGAAAGTTACCTTATCACACTCGGTACCTATTATCATAGGTATCCCTATGGATAGTAATTATCCAGTATTTTATTAATTTGTTAGAAGTGCCATATAATTCTGATTTCGTTGGGCTTTATAAGAAGATATGATCATTGTTGTAAGCAACTTTGTGCTACTTTGAATATATCTGTGTATATTAATTGACAATAGTTTCCTCAGTTCTCATGAAATCCTTCTCTTTCAATAGAAGAATTACGGAAATTGAGTTGGTCTGGCATTCCCAAACGGGTTCGTCCAATTGCATGGAAACTTCTTTCAGTAAGTTGTATTTTTTTTTTTTCTTCTTCCTTTAGATTTAGTAGTAATAGTTTTGTCAAGCACTGCAAATAATTTTGCTTGAGTTGTAATCCATCACTGATACTTGAAAACATTGTGTCTTGTTGCTGAATTGTAATGAAAGTTCTGTTCTTTTGCTCAGTTTCAAGATTAATTTATCAAACTGAAAGGAGGGGAATGAGAAGTAGTAGTAAATCATGTCAGCTGTACATCTTTATTTTTCAGCCCATCTTTCTATGAAAGAAAGGCTTATGTGATAACAGTGGTCTCTTTCAACTAATTTTGATGGAATGGTGGAGAGTTCAAAGACAAGTACATTCTTACAGTTTTCTTGAAAACAGGCACACAGTAGAGGAAATGAAGCCTACTGGTGTACACAAAAGTCTTCATGCTGACTTCACATTCAAGTAACTACAAGAAAGGATGAACACTGTACTGAGGAAAACCCGTGATAGGATCTTATGGATTGTTTTGCCGATTTTTCTGTAGTGGTTTAAGACTAACAAATCTGAACTGCTGTGGTCAGTTACCTTGTGGCATTGGCTCTCCTGATGTCAGACCTGTGAGTCAGTTCAGGCAGACAAGCTAATTAAAAAAGCTAATCACTTGCTTGTAGTGTGAGTTTTTGGCTGGCTGAGCTCTCTGAACTTTGCCTGGTGGTCAGAGGATTTTGCAACGGCAGTAGCTTGGGAGTAGGTTGACTGAAATACCATGGAACAGCACGTGGAGGTGTTTCAGTCAGACATCAGAGACAAGCTTGTGGAATTCTGGGATTCACTGGGTTTGGTGTTACAGAACTGGATTTTTTTAATCTCTGTGTTTGCACTGTATTTAACGTCTGCTGCAAAAATACAATCTGTTCCTCATAGGAGTATTTTTCTTGTCAATCTTTTCTGGTGTAATACTTCTGATGGCAAATGGTTTTGCTTTTTAGCTGTTGTTTGTCTGCCTGTAGTTGGGAGAAGAATTTGTGAAGATGTTTGTATTAAAAAGAAGCAAAAATCTCGTGCTGTCTACTCTCCAGAGGCTGTGAAAGACACTTTATCAGCAAATCTTCATGCATTTAAGAGCTGTTTAAAATTCTGAGTTATACACACAACAGTTTAACACTATTGAATTTTTCAGAGAGTAGATTTAAATAGCTTTGCTTTTTATAGAATAATTCAGCAGGGATTGCAAAGTATTTATTTCAGATTGAGACTGATTTCCAGTGACTGAAAGAGTCTCTCTTGCTGATGAGTTCTACTAAATTTGCTGCTTAGTTCCTTCTAATGCTAAATGCAGATGCAGCTTCTTAATGGTGGATATTCAAATATCCTTCTGTAATTGAAACTAAACATGCAGTGTACAATTTATTTTAGTTCTGTTTCCAAAGTTGTTGTCTGAGATTTTGGTCATGAAAAGAGCATTTCTTTTTTTTTTTTTTTTTCCCTCTTGAAATTTAAGTTACCTGTTTTAAAATACTCAAAGTAAAAAAATAATATGACTAACTCGAAATTGACTTTGAAACACAGTAAGCTAAAGCATAAGGATAGGTTAAGTTGTGAATCAGAGGACCGACAGTGAGGCTTAGAGAACTGCAATTATGCAAAAGTTAACTGTAGTCACTTTCTTACTTTGAAGTAAGAGCATGGACTTTCCGTGAGCTTCAACTTCATTCTGGAAGTTGATTTTACTTTAGTGTTCTTGAGATTCCTGGTGTAGAGAAATTCCTAAGTGTAGAGTTCCCTTGTTGTGGTGTTTTAAGCACCCCAGTTCAGGATTCATTCCAGTTCAATTGTTATCTTCAGCTGTCTTGCCATACCTCTGCAAAGAAACTGTTTTCAGCTTATTTTGGTTTTACTGAAAAAAAAATTAATTCTTAAAAGTAAGAGACTTCTGAAAGTGTGTGTGTGGGTTTTTTTTTTTTTGTTTCATTGTTGGTTTTTTTCTGTCACCAAATAGCATATTTTGAAAGTTCTCAGGTTTTCTTACGTAATTCTTACCATGATTTCATATCTACTAAGTGTTCCTCAGTTAATACATTTTGGAAACTCAAAGATGAGTCATTTAGTAATCATTACTTTTCTATACTGTAAGGCAGCAGCTTGTTTCTTCTTTCCAAAGTGGGGAAGAAAAAATGCTTTGAGTATTGTGGTCATAAACTCCATGATGCTTTTTTCTAATGGTAATTAATTTTTAAGCCATATTAGTTGTTTAAACATGTTACCTACTGCTAACATACATCCCAGGTAAGAGTGGATAATGTGATAATCTTTTATGCTGTTAGGTGTGCTGGGAGCTCATGGGGAAATAAGTATACAAAGCAAAAATGTTTTAGTTAAAGATCAGTTGCAAACCCAAAAAAGAGCAGACAACCAAAGAGACCAAAACATAGTTTAGAGCTAAATTAAGGCTGGATGTGTTTGTTCTGGAATTACTCAGTAGTCTTACTCAGAAAGCCCAAACTATGACTTATTTGGGGAACTGAGTACAATTGGTAGCATGTGAGGCAGAAGGTGATTGTTTTGTTCGTAAAATCAGCATCGAAGTTGGAATTTTTAAAACGATTTAAAAAATTGAACAGTTGAGATATTTATTACATAGTCAGAAGGTTAATAATGTTAGCATGTGGTTGATGAATACAATTTTTCAAAGGGAAAGCATATGAAAATCAGTATAATTCTCAGGGGCTGTTGATGTTATGCATGTCTACTGGTAACAGTATATAAAACAAATAAATGATTTGTTTTTAAAATCTAGCAAAAACATTAGATATACTGTACTTAAACACCAACAAGAACTATTCAGGCTCACTTCTCTTCTGAATAACAAAACGAAAGATATGGTTGCAAAAGCCTTTGGAGGAACTTAATGAATAAACGGATTAAACTCTCTACCAATTTATTCCCTGATGATATGTTCAAGCCTTTCCAACTTTTAAAAATAAAACCTAATTTGTAAAGTGAACAGGAAACAAGACATGTCCAATTGAAAGATTACTTCAGTCTTTGAAATGGAATAATGGCAAAAAGACTTGCTGAGAAAATATTGGTATCCTTTAAACAATCACATTTGATCTCACAAATGAATTCTTTTCTAATGGAACCAAGATATCCTACAGGAAAAAAACCACAATAGTTGAGAATAAACGGGAGGCAGAATTCAATATTTAACTTAATACAAAACACTGGGACAGGATATTAAATGTCAGACTGAGTCCTGAGGCAAAAGTTAAGGTGGTGCAATTTAAAGTACCTGGAACCAGACGCAAGTTAGTACATCTTAAAAGATACTGCTTTGCCAAAGCCAGTGCCTCTTAAGGTATCTGGAATGTAATATGGTTTGTACTTATTGTCATCTTAAACAAAGAAATTAAAATATATGGGAATAACAGGTTAAATGGTTTTAATATAGAGATATTTTCAAAAAAGTCTATTGATGTTTTAGTATGGTGTGTATTTTTTATTTTTCCCTAAATGTGGAGCAAAACAGAAGAATAGAAATGGGTATGATGTTGGATTGTTGCAGGAGAGTAATGGAACTTACATACTTTTACTTAGAGTATTTAATTTTATTGTATAATTAGCAATTTTAGCATGTTGGGTTTACTTCTTCCATTTTTGCTTGTAATGTTTAGGACTAAGAAATGTGTTTTTGTAGTTAAAAGCACAGCATTTTATTAGTTACTTGTGGTGGCTATGGCTTGTGGTGTAAGTGCAAGTGTATGCTGTACTTCTAGTATAGAATTTTTTGATGTTATGAGGATTTTTTGTTTTTTTAAGGAAACTTAAATCTGACATAAACTTGATTTCTCTGTTTTGCTAATTACCATTAGTATGGTGAAAGCTGTTACTGTAGAAGAACTTTTGTAATATTGGCAAGAAATATTTTAATTCTGCTTGACTAGTGAATAATATGGTTATTAGATTTTTCTTATGTTGTTCAGGACTGCCACGTATGTAAAATATGAATTAGCTTTCTTTTTTGCAGTATTATGGGATATTGGTGTTGATCGGTTGCAATCAAGTGTCTTATAAGAAAGGATTAACTATTTCTGAACGTTCATGAAACTTTTTGGTAGCCAGTTACATGAATAATGGTGTTGCTAATAAGTGTGCCTTGTATATAAACTGAACATTTAATAACATTTATCATATTTCCTCTCATAAAATCTGAGATGCCAGAAATGGGGA
>VZTL01029353.1:0-10165 GCA_013400535.1 Scopus umbretta
CAGGGTCAAACCACAACAGACAAGCAGAAATCAAAAGAAAAGACTGAAAAATAATAAAATCCACAGCTAAAAACATTACTAGAATTTTGGAGGCGCTACATTAAAAATTAACTTCTAAGTATTCTTCTTATTAATCTCCTAGCATTTGCAAATGACACATTGTTGTCATAATTAAGAGTCCCAAAGGAAAGTATATAAAACAGTTAGTATAAAGTGTTGGTAAGCTAGAGTTAAGGTAAAACATAACTGTATACTTTTATGAATAATATTTTAAAAGCTCTCCATTATAAATAAGAACATTTAACTTGAAGAATTTAAGACAATAATATCTTGAAAATCAGATCAGTCTTCCAAAATGCTTTAAAAAGTGCTAGGAATCATTTAGAAATGAATGCAGAAAACATCCTCATGCTCTTAAGCATTGCACCTGTAGCTTCTTGCAATCTCATTCACCCTGTTTCAAACAAGACATGGTAGAATTAGAAATGCTATTAAGAAGACACGGAAGGATGATCAGAGATATGCAGTGGTTTCCAAGTGAAAAGAAAATTCTCACATTAAAAATCCTAATTGACTAGCAGTTTTGACAAACAGGCAAACTGAGGGAGAGAAGATACAGACGACTCAATAGTATGGAGTGAGCAAAGCAAATATTCACTAGTTTTTGTAATGTGCTAGGGGAACATCCATTGAAATTACACAGTGGGAGTTTTCACATGAATTCTTTGCAAAATGCATGATAGTCCAGGTAAAGCCAAGAGGACACACTAGGTAAAAGATGTCTTTGTACTTCTCCTGCTTCTGTTATTCTTTTCCTAAATACCTCTGTCTGTTCTGGCCTCTGTCAGACATGGAAGAATGAGAGGAGAATCCCTGTTCAATGGCAGTTCTTTTATAACTCTACATGTAAGCTACTCTGGCAAATAAAAATATTGCAATGTTACAGATAAAAGCTTGATCCATTGAAGTAAAATGGGTGGTTTCTAGTTATGCATTACAGAGACCAGGTTTTCTATCCTCATAAGATTTCTGAGTTTCCATTGAGAGTGTGGTCTGCTATTCCTAGAGAATTAAAGGTATATACTGGGATTAGTACTTTCATATCAAAAATCAATGAGACATATCCATCTAAGTCATTTAATGTTGCTTATACATTCTGCCCATCATTTCAACATTTAATTCTGAATAGTATGATGGTTTTGTTCAGTGTATTCAATATTTTTGGAAGTAGTGAGGATCAAGACAAAAATGGTTAAGTTTGAGAAAAGCAATGAGAAAGTTTTATCTGTACCTGTTAAATTTACAGTATTAGTCCTGAAGTGTCACGGATACAGGTTATCTTTTGAGAAACATAGTTGGAAGGAGAAAGGGAAAAAACACGGAATCTGTCAAATGTATCTTTTAGGATATATTTTATCCTGACCAGTAAAATGATATCATGAAACAGAAAGAAATAACAGTGTTTAAGTATGAATTAACTATAAACCAAATGTCAGAACTGGTTCTGTCAAAGATCAGATGAAGAATTAGGTGAAGATATAGATAAGTTCTTGGATACAGATCTAACTATACACTTTACAGTCTCAATGACGGGATAAATGCCTTCCATTTCAGGAAGACACTGTTATAGTCCTTAGTTATGTACATATATGAATAATTCATTTCATGTGGGAAGAACTATTTATATTGACCAAGCAGATGAATAAATATCTGTAAGAACTGGCCTAAGTAAGGAAAACATGAGAGAAAACCATGCCAGTAGTGACATGGATGTACATGAATTTAATGTATATGCATTTTGCCTATGACCCCTTTTATAGCCCTCTCTGACTTCATAGTTGTATAGGAAAAATCATGTGCCTAATGAGGAAATATCTTTTTCTTACATACATATTTGACCATGCTTTACTCTGATTTATTTTGCTGAATGGAATCCAGCTGCCAGTATAATTACTTCAATAAATTTTTCTAGTCAGGGATTTTTTCCCAATAGAATAGAGCAATCAGTTGTAAGTCTTTTTTTCTTTTTCCATTTAACTACAAGTCTAGAAAGGAAAATGGTTTTTTTGGCCTTTCTTTTAAATTAGTGCATAATAATACGTATTTCAGCAGGATATTAAGAGATTATTGTTATTCTTTGTATCAGTGTCATTTTTACAATCAGGTTTTCTGACTCACTGAATAATATTTGTTTTTCCTAGTAAGACCTTTATAATTATTCTCTGACTTTAGCCAGCATTCTTGCAAATCCATTTGTATCTTTCAATTGCAAAACCATATTCTGTAATTTAGGAAATATTTTAAAAGTAATTTATTGTGTCCAGTGTTAGTTGCCATCATATCATCATTCTGTCTACTAAATGTTTCTTTCAGGCATATTACAAATGCAACATTGTACCTTTGGTGAAATGCTGCATATTTGCTATGCAGCTGAAAGTTATTTATCCAGCTAAAAGTGGTCTACTGGCCTCTGGTTACAGCTCTTTTTCACCTCAGGCTGTTTCATATTTATGTGATGCTGAGAATATGCCTCTCTTTTGTAACCTGCATAATACATTTAAAGTACTATGTGTCCTTCCTACTTCAAGAGCTAAAATAATCTGGGCAGTTTGCCTTGAAGTATGTTGGTCTGCCTTCAAGTTGATAACATGCACATTTACAGTGCAAGTTCCTGAGACATTTAAAGTGGTTACTGTTATCCAGTGTCCTTGTCCTTCATGATTAAATTTTGAAAGTCACATTTGTTTCATCTTTTCTGATGAAAGGTGTTATCAGCAAAATGAGATTGGTATACAACTTAAACATCTCTTTCTAGTACCCCTATAGGGATGTGGTGGATGTCATTATGTGGATCAGAAATGTGCCTTCTCTGCATTTTTCCCTAATGCTTCCATACACTGCTTTTAATAGAAAACTGTATTTTATAAATCCTGCCAGGTTTCCAATTGCTAGGTAAAATGTAAGCTACTTGAATTAATAACTCCAGTACTTTTTAATTAAGACATTTAATACTTCTCTGTCAACAAGTTATTTTCTTATACATGTTTCTTTTCTTGTATGTGGTTCATTTATCACTTTATTTAGCACTATGGTCTTTTTTCTCCTTTTCCTGCTATTTATGATTTTTGTTGGACTGAAGAATATTCGCATTATGCTAATGTGTTTTTTCCATTTCTGTTTTAGTTGCTCTCAGTAAAATCAACTGTTTCAATCTGTTATATCTGTATAAAATGAAATTAATATTAAAGTAGTATCTTCTTTGCAGCAAAAGTTGGTATCCAATTACTGTCATTTTCTTCAGCACGAATGTCAAATTTGTTGAGGTCGATGTGATCTTGTTACTTTCTAATAATAAGTGAATTATTTTTAAAGTGACATGTAGATAAGCAGTTAACTGTGATGACCTTATTCATCACTAGCTGTGCTTTATCTCATGAAGAGTCACCTTGACTTCACTAAGACTTTATATAGTATAAGCTAAGTAGGCTTAAATGCATCACAATTTGGCAGTCACACTGGATTTGGCATTCTACACCACAGCCAAAACAGCAACCGTTTTCTTTACCAAATAAAACCACAGCACAACAACAAAACCCTTAAGGCATAAATTAGTCCACAATTTATAATAATGTTATCTTTAATATTTTACCACACCTCAGCTGATACATAGAGACTGAATATGCACATGACTCTAATCTGTTGTAATTCAAAGTAATTCCTCAGAAATTACTTAAGTGAACTCATTTTATATTGTGTTTTAACAATTAATGACTCTATCAGTGTAGGTACAATTACTAACAGGTGCCATGGTATCTTATTAAAACAAGATGAGTTCAACTAATTATCTGATTACACTTCTCCTCCTTTATTAGCCACCTCCTTCTATAATTCAAAATTTTTGAGGGTTTGGGGTCTTTTTATATTTAGATCATATCGTCTGTGTCCCTCAGCTAGGGACCAGATGGTTTTGAGATATGTATGTAGGTAACGGTCTCTAGGCAAATTATTTAGGCTGTGAATGTTATCACACAACATAGGTCAGCAAGATACGTTTCTTGTTATTGAATTGTAATAAATTAATACCGGAGTACATCAAATACCTGGCCATAGCTTCAAGTCTTACACAGCTTTGGTGACTTGTATAAACCACTATTTTCTTTCTCTGATTTCTCTTAAAATTTGTCTTCCTCTACACGTTTTCTTCTTCTAGGAAATAGGTGTTTCTGATATTCTCAGAAAAACTAACTGATCAAATTTCTCATATTTTTCTCCCTTTTCCCATCAGTATAGCATCATGCTGCTTTGTTTTTCTGGTTTCTCCCAAAAATTTTTCAGTGTGGCTTTTCCACCTTCTTACCCTCTTCCTTAGATTGTCTTTCCAACTGGAGTATGTACCTTTAAAATAATATCATGCCTTGGTATCTCTAACTCTAAAAAAGCCCCCAAACAAAACCAAAACAAACAGAAGACAAATAATATATTCTGAACTCATCTGTCCTGCTTTCCTAAATCTCTATTTTACTGTGATGTGGCTTTTAGGATTGGGTTCCTTCCATTGAATGCCTGCTCTTCAGCTTCTTAGCACCAAGCAGTTAATAACACTTTTTTTTTTCTGATAAAATTCCTGAATTCTTTATAAATATTTCTAACCTAATTATAAAATGTACATGAAAAACAATTCACCCCTTCTGTGTTCATGTAATTGTTAACATTCCTGAATGATCAAGCTTTCACTCCATCTTTCCTTCTCTACAGTAATTTTGGCATAGATAATTACTACACCTTACATAAATTTCAGGTATTTTTACAGTGCAAGGTAGAGCAAAGAAAGATCTTAAATACATCAGCCTCCTGGCATCATATACTGGAAGATTACTTATCCCATGTTTATCTCACTAAAAAGAACAAGATTTCACTGACAGAAATAAACTTGGAACAAAACATGAAGACACTTACAATGTTTTAAGTGCGCTAGATTTTCTTCAGGATTTAAAGGTTTCACCCTGGTCAGCAGCAGAGCCTTCATCTGAAGCCATGCCTTCAGTATGAGGACACAACTGCAAATAAAGTATGCTGTATCTTCAGCAGTCAAACAAAAGCTCAAGTACAAAGCCATTTTGTCTACTTCCCAGGCAAAAGGAAGAATAGACTTGTTTTTCTAGTAATTCAGTTTTTCCAAAGGTGTTTCACAATGGGAACTATGGTGCACAATTATGTAAATTACTGCTTTTTAACAAAAAGTGATTAAATTGGGATTCATGTTCATGAAAAAATGAACAAATTCATGGTTGCACATAGAAAGATACAGAACTATGCAATGTATCAGGTTCAAACTTAACTAGGTTGAAAGGTTTCCCAGCTTTATTCTAGTGACATTGACAATTTTTAGGACTATACTTAACCCTGTGTACATTGGAGAAACAGCATGAAAAAATCAAAACTGCACTTACAAAATCATCTCACTTGTGAAATACACATGCGCCTTGTGCAGTGTCCCAACAGTGTCTACATTAATCCTATAATACAAAAATGTCTAATTAGAACAAATTTGATAAGCAGTCAGTTATCTGCATTAAACATATGTGTCACCATTCTTTGTACAAGTAAACCTATTATTTCTAAATGAAATCAGAGCCATTAGATCAGAAAGGCTTACTGAGATAGAACTTTCTTCATTACTAAGCAAAATTGGGGGTTTCTATTTCAGAAGGGAGCACAGTAAATGTACTGTGCACAGTACATGCAAAGTATAATGTACGTTGATACATAATTAGCACTATAAAGTGTTCAAGAGTCTTGAGGAAATTAGTATGTTGTGAGGTTGAATGGACTAGATTACTTCTTACGTATTGCAAATAGGTAGTAAGTATATTAGCGTTTTAAACAGGTTAACAGAGAAATAGAGAGACTAAGCAGCAGCACTCTGGAAATGAATCTGAATAGATTGTGGAACTCTTTATGTGATTACAGACTGCTTAAAATTAGGTTTCTTCCCTGGATCTTTCCTCAGTGATGAAACTTTATTCATCAGTCATAGAAAGATCTGTAAAACAGGGCTCAGTGATATTGTTAATAAATGGATTTTTATACAGCACTCATTATGTGTGACAGAAACAGTTTAACAGTCTAAAAAAAAAAGGCCTTTATTCACCACTTTGCATTCTTCTTTGTGGGTGCTAGGTTTTGGATATCCACAAGTCTTAGTGATTTCCATGGACAAGAAGAAATAATGCTATTTCACCAAAACCTGTGTTGTCACAGTTCATGACTAGTGATTCAATATTTGTCCAGCCAATTTGTGGGAATATTAACCAGCTTAACGAGATATATGTTTCTAATCTTTTTTTGAGTAACTAGAGTATCTTTGGAGTAATACTCATATAAGGCTTTATAAAGTCAGATGATGAATCTTGGAATTCGGCAAAACCTTACCTGCAATCCTTTTTTAATGAGATTGTCCTGATTTCAGCTTAATTCAGAGTTCATTTCTTCCTGGTAGCTGCTATAGTGCTGTGTTTTGGATTTAGTATGAGAACGATGATGATAACACACTGACGTTTTTCACTGTTGCCAAGTAGTTCTTACACTAGTCAAGGGCTTTTCAGCTTCCCATGCTCTGCCAGGGGCACAAGAAGCTGGGAGGGGGCACAGCCAGGACAGCTGACCCAAACTGTCCCAAGGGCTATTCCATACCATATGGCGTCACACTCAGTATAGAAACTGGGGGGAGTTGGCTGGGGGGCAGCGATCGCTGCTGGGGGACTGGCTGGGCATCGGTCAGCAGGTGGTGAGCAACTGNAATGTGCCTCTGTTTCAGTAACAGCAGTAACTTGTTTCAGAGTCTGAACATGGCTTGAAGTCACATAATCAGGCTTTCTTTAGCTAGGATGCTATCTGTAGGCATTGAGCCATTTTGTCATGGGTTTTTCTGACAAACAGTTTTGGTCAGACTGAAACAATATATTTTTTGACACAAAAAATAATTCATTTTCCTCCCTCACTTCTTTGTTCACTGAAGTTACTATTTTCATTTCTGGTTTCTGCTGTATTTTTGTGTGGACAATCTGAAAAAAAGTTCACTGCTTTATAGTAGCAGGGGGGAAAAAACACAAAGCTGAATGATGTCAATGTGTGCTTTGGTGGAAACAATTAAATCCCAAGTATCTGAAGGTATGCTTTGGTAAGCATGTATGCAGATCAGATTGGCATTTGGAAAAAAGATCCCAGCCTTACCATTCATTCTGTATAACTTTTGTGCTGCATAAAACAGTGAAGTTTTTCTCTACAGTGAGTGAACAGTATGTTTGGAAAAGCCCAAATGCTTAAAGATTGTCAATGTCTAGGAACAGGTTTCATGGAGTTTTGGTATCATTTTTCTAGACGTATTTTGGACTATATGAATGTACTTATTGCTGTGAATATCTACTACCTTGGACATTTTATCCATGCACCTTGATTTCTTAGTCCTGCCTTATTGAAAATTTACTTCCTGTTTTGTTTCTAGGCATTTATAAATAAAATCAGTTACAACACACCATGTTTCCTGCTACATATTTTCATGATTTCGAATATTTTGAGCAAGAATATTTGGTGAGAAATAGCCATATGCTTTAATTTTCACACATATTTTGCACACATTGCAAATATTTGTCAGTATCTCACTTTAAGGTTCTTGGTATAATCGTGCCACTTAGTTCATTTATAGTGCCTCCTTATTTAGTTATTTTGTTTATTAGTTTTGCATAGCAGAATACAGTAACAGGATTTATGGCAATTGGGATTCCAATTTAGTTTTGTAGAAAAACCAAAGTATGCACAATTACGCACAGGCAAACTGTGGCTAGTGTTTAGTCCCCTAAGTTTACAGATATTTCTTTGTTCTTTTGATAACTCTAGACACACAGAAAACCAACGTGCTCTTTTCTGAATTATGGGCCGCTCCCATACTACAGAATTGTCCTATTTATTCCTTCTTTATTTTTAGTAGCAACATTTTTTTCTCTGGACTTATCTTTCAGAACCACATTGGAGTCACACCTCTTATTTTCATAAATTTTTTAAAAGCATAAGGCAGTATCATCATATCTTCTATTTATTTGTGTTCTTTAACAGTACAACAAAAATCTACATGGCCCTCACCATACAATATTATAACTGACAGAAAACTGGTTTGTTTATTCAGAAGTTAAAACCATTTTCACATTTATCTTCAACTCAGTAGAGATGAACTGTGGAATATTAATAGAAAGAAAATACTCAGAATGTTTTGATTATAAAATGGTGAAAGTTTTATTTTGCATAAAAAACCTGAGGGGGGTAGAGAGAGGGGAAGCATTTCTGAAGTAAATTTTATGAATCAAATGAACTGACCAAAATATTTTTCCCCAAAAGATTTCCCCTTATAATAAATATAGTTTCAGCACCAGTATTGCAGTTCTCACATTTGGGTTTAGCTGGAAAATCACATTGCCTAAACTAACAGCAATAATGCTGACTGGTAGTCCCAAGGATGAGGACATCCATCCTCTTCTGGGACCATCTGTGCCAGCAAAAAGCTTCCTGCCCCTCTGACTGTCTCCAGCTAATAGTTACTATCTTTCCCCCATAGGTTACTTCTCCCTAATGTATTCTAAAAACCGTTCCACCATAATCCATCTCAGCCTGAGATGCTAACAAAGAACTGTTGTTTAAGTTAAACTAGGTCATTTTGCCTGAAGGTTAGGACTCATTTGCCTGCTCCTGAAGTGCATGATTTGCACTTTATACTAGTAAGTTACACCCCATATCTACTTACTAGTTTAAAGTGCAAATCATCATCCTCAAGATCATTCAGTTCTGACTGTATAGATATTTTGACCCCTTTATCTACAGTGTTCTACAATTTTGCTCGCTAAAATTTTCAGTAGAACTTCATACTTTTGTGCCTATTTAAAGAAATTGAACAAAATTGGTTCCCAGACTGATCGCTTAGAAACTTTGTTACTAACAGCACAGTAAGAGTCTTCTGGTTTGTTTCACTTTTCTCTCTCATTCATTTGCTTTTTCTCTGCCAGAGTTGTAACTCTGCATGCCTGCATACTTACTGGAAGGGTCACACGGCAGCAGTGCTTTCCCAGTCTTGACATCTACTTAGTTTTTATTAATAAGCACTATGTTTGTTTTGCAATGATTAGTCTAATGAATAAATTAACCTGTTAATATGCCAGTTGACATTTACTTACATTTCATCCAGAGTTCTTATGACAGACCACCTTTTGCAATTAAACTAAGGTCAAAGAGACAACTAGTGCATAGTTGCAAACGCAACAGCAATACATAAGTCCAAGCCCTCAGAGAATCCTCTGAGGATCTAGGCTCTTGTTCCTAATTCAATCTTTATCCAACAATTGAAAACTGTACGATTTGAAAATTAATTTCAGAGCAATTACCTTGGAGAAACTGTTATAATCAAGAGACTGGAGAATAGAAATGTCTCAGAAGTGTCAGCGAGTTTTGCTCTTTCCACAATTTGACTGAAATGTATTAAATAATAATCTCTGCATATTGAGAGATGAACAACTGGAATAATACTCTTCTAAAACACAATCGCGTTAGAAATGAGCAGTCTTTAGAAACCCCATGACTATGACAATTTTGGTGAACTAACATAAATGCAATAAAGCTTTACTGTTAATTTAAAAATTCTGTCTATTCAGTGCTGATTAAAAAAGACTAAGAAATTTACATAAGCATAATGACTACTATAAAGACATCAGCACTAGAAGAACCAACATTTATCAACAGTTACTATTAGAATCTAGTAACAGCTACGAGCCAACAATCCCATTGTGCAGCAGCTTTATAGAGTAGCTGTGAGAGACTGAAAGAGTTAATGTACGTTGATGTCTCATTGTGGCAGCCAAGTAAAGGTCTCTGTGGTGACAAACCGGGGTCTGCACAGCACCACAGGTGAGAAGCCGATCAACATGGAGCCAGAAGGCGTGTCGGAGGATGCACAGTTCTGCCTTCTGATGTATCTTGCAACTCATCATATACGATCAGATGTCACACAGAGTTCATTTGAGGAAGGGGCTCACGATCACCCGAAAGACCCTTTGTGACCACCCCCCACAGTGGTGCCTGTACAGAAGATGAAGAACGTTTGGAACAAGAACCGTATAAGTCC
>VZTL01029358.1:12943-25049 GCA_013400535.1 Scopus umbretta
AATGATTTTTTTTTTTTTTTTTTTTACAGGATGGGTCTCATTTATTTATTTATTGGTGCAATGAGATTTATTTTGTCTCCTTAATTTATGAAGGTGCTTTAACACAAGGGCCACATTTTCATTTATCCTGGGGTTCTGACAGAAAACCCTCTCTGGAACTGCTAGGCAATCTAATGCAATTTCAAAACTTGGCATAACTGAAGGTGAAAATATGTGGATCAGAAAGACAAAGCAAATGCTGCTTGAAGTGAAATATCTCAGTAGCAGAGAGGCAAGGTTTTAGATTTTCTGAGAAATATTAACATTCCAGTAGCATATAAATTGTATATTCCATATTCCATTTAAGGAGTGTAGAGATTTCTCAGAGAAATATCATGTCTGGGTGTCAGCATTTGTGCTGCTTTCAGATTTGTTTTGCTTGGACAGTGAAGAAGTGTCTATCCAGCTATTTTGAAGCTTAAGTCTTAATTTTTTAACTTCTGTGCAAGTAGTCTGCGATTTGGACCTATTTTCTGTCATGTTCATCAGTTGTACCCTCAACATGGCTGTGTTTCTGGAGGATGACAGCTTCCAATTCTAAAGTCCTCTGTCACATGGACTGCACTGTTCATGACATGAGCTTTATGGGACAGTAAAGTCACTTTAGGTTCTTACTGTGTCTGAAACCCACCAATAAAGTACTGTGCTTCTCTGTTCACCAGACCTTTTTCTTTATAAGCCCAGAATTCTAAAATTTATAGAATTACCAAATTTTTTTGTTACTTCCAAGTGAAGAAATCTGATTATTATAAACTCTGACTGATAAGTTAGACATCTTTTAATATGTCAATTCAATATATTAGCTTTTTGTATTTGTTGATATAGAGCTTCCCAGATTCACTATTTTTTCTTTTACTGCAGCTAAAATAATTTAAATCACATAAATAGTTCATTTCCCATAGAATGTACTGGATATACAATGGAAATTAACTTATAAAAAACATCTACAACTTGGTCTGTATAAAGTATTACAAATTTCTGTCCAGGCTGTTTCATCTGTATTTGTTTTTTGAGTATGTTTCTGGAAAGACCTGTACGCCAGAGAAATCATGGTGAAAAGTCTGCTGTCAAATGCAGTCATGCAGGAAAACAGAAAATACACTTACTTCATTTAACCCTGACGTGGCCTTAATTTTATTCATATTAGACTGAATGTAATTGCTCCTGGAGAGTGATAGAACTACCTTTCCTTGTACCAAAAAATCCTGTTCCTAGATGAGACAACTATGGGTTTGGAGCTTTGCAGAGGAGCATTTGCTGCAGAGTTAACTCAGATTGTGCTTAATGTTGTATTTAAAATTTTTGGGTTAAAATGTTTTTCTCACAAAAAAAAAAAGAAAAAGAAAAAATAAAAAAGAAAAAGAAAAAATAAAAAAGAAAAAGAAAAAATAAAAAAGAAAAAGAAAAAATAAAAAAGAAAAAGAAAAAATAAAAAAGAAAAAGAAAAAATAAAAAAGAAAAAGAAAAAATAAAAAAGAAAAAGAAAAAATAAAAAAGAAAAAGAAAAAATAAAAAAGAAAAAGAAAAAATAAAAAAGAAAAAGAAAAAATAAAAAAGAAAAAGAAAAAATAAAAAAGAAAAAGAAAAAAAGAAAAAAAAAAGGAAGATAACCTGAGGCTAGCAGAAGGTTAAGAAATAATGAAATGCATGTAAACTAGCCTTTTGCACTGCTGAATTGAACCTAGTCACTGAACTTTTTAGAAGAAAACAAATTTATAACACTTTTTTGTTTGTTTAGTCTCCAAGTTTGGTTCCTGTTGCTGACCAGGAGGAGGTGATCACGAAGATATTGTCATTCACAGTCAGAAATAGACAACTATTTCTTACTGTGATGAAATTCTCCTTGGAGCAAACAAGGAAGAGATTAGAGTAGCTAACGGACACATGTTATTGAAAGGATTCTAGAAGGGATTGAATTAGCATCCCAATTCCCAATCTCAGTGCCAAGGTCACAAAAACAAACTGTCTGAATTACACAATGGTTCCTCACATTCATGTTGTCATTATCTGTTGATACCCTGCTGTTGTAGACCAGGTCAGAAAAAAGTAAGATTATTTTTTAAACTTTGGTAGCTCTAACAAGAAGCTAATTTAGTAGCAAGGAACAAGAAAACACAGGTTGGTAAAGGGAACAAAAATGTTCACCCTTTTGTCTAAATTGCTTTGTCATAGTGAATGACATTCTTTGTCTGGTCTAACATCAAATAAATATTGATGAGTGAGTCATCTTGTAACTTCTTAAGAGTGGTGAAGTGTTTCCATTGATTAGTATTAAAAATGCATATATTGTATATTACAAGTTTCTTTTTTTGTCTTCTGTGTAATTAGTTCCTTACAATGTTTATGCTCCCTGGTAAAAATAGGCTGCACATATTACCATTTTCATATAGAGAATTCCAATTTAAGAATCAAGAAGTAGTAGTCTTCTGTATCATTCTTGCACCTGTAAATAGATTTTTCTCTTACAGCATCACTAGCTTGAAATATCTGATAAGTTTTAATTAAAATTTTTATTTTGATATCATTCAACTCTGAGTAACAAATTGTCTCAGTGATGAATTTAATGAACATGATCTTGGAAATTTGCCTATGCCAGGTACTTTTTCTTCTGGTAATCAGTTTTGCATCCTCTGCCTGAAAAGGATCTGCAATGACAAGTGATCTGTAACTCTTTACCCCTGATGATGTCTAAAGCTAGGTTTGCAAAATAATCAGGGACATCTTAGACTTTTTGGAAAATGTCTTCCAGAATCAAAATAATTAATATTAAAATGTATCAAGTTAAAATATGATACACCTGAAATAATGAGTATTAAATGTTTAAGAGAATGGAGCCAATTTGTTCATCTTAAGGTAAAATTACTGTCACCATGTGTTTTTTGTAGAGTGAATCATTCAACCCCTTTTGTCACACATACTTTCGCTGATATAATATTTCATTCTCACAATGTTCTACATTAGTAAGCCTCCAGTTGTTTTACATAGTGGTGTTTCTAAGAAGAGTAAACTTCTCACTGAGAAAAGATGTCATTCCTTTTAGCAGGATAAAATCTTGGCCACCTGGATCCCACCTCTTGCTGCTTCAAAGAATATGTGTCATTGCAACCAAAGACATTGTATTGTATAATTCAATTAAATGAAACAGGGACTTTTATTAAAAAATCTAAGAGGTGGATTGAACTTTTTTTTTTCAAAAAAACCCCCGAGATAATATTAGACACAAGAAAAATCCCTCTTTTCCTGGTGTGTTTCATCCATCTAAATTGTCAGCTTGATGGCTTGATGGAAGCAGCTCTGATATCAGGTCAGAATGGGTGAGTGGGTGAGAAAATGTCTTCCATTACCATTTGCTTTAGCTTAGATGCTCAGATGTGGCAGCAAAATCTGATTTCACAGTAAGTTACTGTAAGACACTCACATTCCCATGAGTCATTGCAGGGGTGGATGACAAACCTTTAAAATCGGAAAGGAAGCATAATCAAAACTTTCAAAGAGCTGTGGTAGTTCCATCGGGAAGCTCTGCCATCTTGTGTCCAATTAGAAGATAAATCTGGCTTCCCCAGAGGATGGGAAGTGTAGGGTTTTGTAAATTCTCCTTACTTTTTCTCAAATAAGTGGAGAAGTAAATTCATTGGCCTGTGATTACAGTGTTCATACAGTAAATGGTAAACTCTTAGATCGGTTTCTCTTTATGAGCATGGATAGTACATTTAATGCCACACATGAGTTTCTGTAAGTTTATCAAACTCCAGATTGCCTGAACTGGACAAGATTTAATGTGTTTTTGATAGTTAATGTTGCTAACCATTCGAGCTTGTCTTCAGATTTAGAAGATTATGGCACCATTTAAAGACTTCACTTCTGTGGATTCCCTCTAACAAGTCAGGAGAAAAAGTGCATCTTTACTTGGTGAAATGTGGGTCATAAATTGAATCAGATTATCATTGGTCTGTGCTAAAAAAATTTAATCATGTCAGTCATTAATGGATTAACTGAAAATTCTATTAAGGTACAGATGGATATTGCGAATGACCTCTTCTGAAGCCTGCAGCAAGAAAGCTTTAAAGTCCTGCTTCTGAAGAGTTCCTCTGAAGTCCCTCTGCAGAGGGAAATTATGCCAAAGCATAGGAGGTTATATTGCAAAAAGTGAGGGACAATAGTTACTTATTAGGTATACAAAGCAGTACTGAAGCTATTAGGAAAACAAGGTAAAGGTAGTATTTTTTAATGGAAAAAGAGCAAACAAAAGCTTTTAGCCACACAAGCAGATCTGACATGGACAAAGCAAACATCAAGCTTATTAAAATTTGAGAACAGTTGCAAATACACTATAAAATTAGAGAAAGGAGAGGTGACAGGTTAAGAGAGCCTCTGGAGCAAAGATAGGAATATCATCTTTGGAACAGTATGAGATTAGTCATACAAAGGTTTGGGGAAAGCCATAATGGACCACAGAAGAATGTTTTTCACAGTCTAATTAAATGCAGCTGGAAAAACCATCTTTAGAAGACAGACTTCTGTATTCTGTGGGTTTCTCCTGAGGATCAGCACTGAGAGACTGGAGGTGGCTTGGTTACTTTTTTGAGGTTGGGGGAGTTTGCTTGCTATGACTGTGTTTGTGAGAGCTCATTTTGTTGCTTAAGGATTGTTTGATTTTATCTGGAGAGTTTCCATAAGGGTATCTGATGCACGAAGAAAAAAAATCCAATTGTGGGATGCATGTGTAAGATCTGTAATGTCAATGATTTTGTGTGGGTTGCTTTTACTGTGGTGTATGAAGAGATGTGTTTGCAAATTATGAGTTTGCTGCTTTGACAGTTTGCTTCCATTTAACTTACTGCTTTTAGGAAATCTTGCTTTGTATGAGAAGGTCAAGACTCTGGAAAATTGTCTGAAGACTTGAAGAGGACACACTGGGACCATTCCATTTGGAGGATGTTCATTTTGGGTATAAATCATAATTGCTGGATCATTTTTTTGTATATCCCTGTGTTTATTGGTATGTCACAACTTGGGCTGAACAAGGAAGACTTTCCTGCTTTTTGAGATTGTACATATATTCAGTGTTGAAAGAGTAATCTGTTTCTCTGGGAGAATGTAATTGGGAAATACACACCAAGTGTGAAACTATGGAGTATTGTCCTCAAAGCAGCTGCATGTCTGTCCTGGTTTCANATGTCTGAGCTAGCGGCTTAGATAAACTAACCATGGCTAGGTTAGGACTGGATTTTTAGAGGGTTTGAGATAACTGTTGGTTTTGTGGTAGTACCTAAATGCTTTATGCATTTCTAGGTTGCCATTCCTTGTTAATTGTAGAGTCCATGAAATAGATGTTGTGCATGTAAACACTAAAGCCACAACTTGATCCAAGATAATAGCTACTGATTTTGGAGAGGGAATCAACCAAGTTTTCAGACCTTCATCATCTGGACTACGTGTCTTATTTGTACTCTTAGCCAGTCAAACTTACTAACTTGAAAATCATTGCTAGTCTGCAATGAATACTATGTATATGTACAGATACTCCTCAGCTCCTCACAAGAGGAATTCTGGGCATTACACTTATGCAAATGAGTCAGCCTTCTGTAGATATTGGTGAGCTACTTCTTGTGAAGAGATGACACCCTTCTCCCCTGCTCATGTGGATGCTTCTCCCCATTAAACTTTCCAGGAAGAGCGGCCTTCACTATGCACAGAATCCCGGGCACGGCACATGTGGAAGAGTGGGATGCTGCACCATGTGCACAGGGAGTCCTGCCCTCTTTAGACTATAGGCTTGTAACTTGGAACAATAGTGGTTCTAGATTAATGCTGATCAGTAAATAAAATAATTCTGGGGCTGATTTTACTTTCAGAAGCACATGAGCACCTCTATCTTCTAAGGCTCAAGACCATGACTACATGACAAAAGCAAGGTGGATAGTTATTTTCTGGGATCAAACACATGTTTCTGTTGAACTCCATTGAATGGAAGCCTGAAACTCAGTCTGTTGTTGCTTTTCAAAGCAGCCTCTTAGATAGGGTTTTCCATTTTCTATTAAAAATCTCAGCCTGATGTCTTAGCTGAATTTGATTTAAAAACCTGCAACTGAAATGATTAAGTTTCATACTGAAAGACATTAATCAAAAATTCTCAAAATTAATGCATTCATTCTGCAAAAAGTTTGGTTTTTTGTAAATATACTGTTAGTCATGAAATATCTGATTCTGTATTAAGCTATTACCATAGTGATGGATAGTTTAAGCAAATTATGTTTTGATAATATTCTTTTTTTTAATATTTTCTATATGCAAAGCAGAAATGGAATGCATTTGTAACAGAGAGGAATGATTGCTATTTTTATGAAGCCAGAAAATGCACTTAATGCCAACAATACCAGATTTTAGAGTTATTAGATATCCAAACACTATGCAGGGTTTTCTGCTGATGCAAACTAAAGCAAAAATCCTACAGGAAAATAATCATGAATGGAAAAAAACATTAATGCATAAAAATTTAACTGCAATGGAATTTAGCTTTGGCAGCAAATGTAAGCCATCAGTGAAATTATTTCTGATGCATGAACATCTGTCTATATCTGCAAGGTCTTAACAGAAAAACAGCCTTTTGCATTTTTTTTTACAAACTGGTGCATTAATTGATACAACATAGCCTTCCAGCGTATCAAAGCAGAGCCATGAAGGAGTTCAGCTGTGGATTGGTTTTTGTGCATTTTAATTTTGTTCTGGGCTCATTTTGAAGCCTGAGCTGAAGAAAGGTGACTCATCAGTTTAATAAGAAAAGATGGAATAATATTATATTTGTCATATCATTTTCTTATGCATTTTTGCCTGTAGAAACTGGAGTGCTTTAACCGGTCTAGCCCTGTGAGCCATTTTGACTTTTTTGACTTAAGATGTAAATTAGATTGTTTGTAGTCTTGAGTGTTTCTGCCCTGAATATCTGCTCACACTGCTGCTCACTAGCAGGTCTTCACACAGGTATTAGAGTTCACTTTCATATTTAAGTTTTCCTGGATATAATGATTCTGTATCACCTCTGTCAATGTCCTCTTTGAGAGGCTAAGTCTGGATTCATTGGGAATTACTGGCATTTTGTGATAGGATATGAACCCCTTTTCTTGATAAATGACATTCTACTTTATACTTTCAAGATGTTAAATATTTTTTGCATCAGTCAACATGTTTTCAGTGTTTAAATCCTATCTAATGCATTTCACAAAAAGCCTGTCTTCCAGCTCCAGCAGAATGTCAAACTTTCCTTTGAAAGCATTTCATATCTGGATTACTATCCTACCTGAACTAAATGATTCAGCTTATTTCTGAAACCAATTTGTGTTCTCACGCCAGGAAGTGAGGTCTAGTCATAATTTCCCATTAAACGAAATTAGTAATTAGTTCCTGGCACTCATATGCATTCTATACCTACATGCAGGTCAATACTTTGTGCAAGTGAAACAACAAAATAAAGGAGATTTATTGGTGTTATCTGCATACTTTCTGGAAAAGTAAGTGTATCACTGAAAAACTGTACATGGAAATAAAGAATGGTCCAATACTGGACCACTGAAATTGGAAAAATGCTATTGCGTTATGAATCTCAGATACTAAAATATTATACCAGAACAGTACTTTCCTGTTTTCTTTAGAGTGACCGAAGGGAACAGCAATATTTGCTGATTACCAAACAAATGTGAGAACAAATGTACTGCTTTAGAGAAGCACAGATATGATATAGGTTATTCATTACAATAAATGTGCAGGGAAAAATACTGACATATGATCAGAATTTCAAGGCCAGTTTTCAAATCTGTTCTGTGCCCAGAAGCTCCCATTGTGACACTTCTGGTCAGGCTAATTAAACAGCTTAGTAGATAAGGTGCTAAAGTCTTTTGAAGACTTGGTTACTGTTCTAATTTTTAATGAGAGGTGAGCTTCTGAAAATCTGGACCACATAATGAGATCCTTCTGCTCCTTGGATATGGGTGTAATCCAAAACCAATAAAAGTCACTGAACTCAGTAATCTCTGGGTCAAGAATATTCACTTTGAATTTCCCACTGGATTGACATTATTCTGAAACTCATTACTATGTGAACTTGTTAAAAAAAGAAATAAAGATAGGAAAAAAGGTCAGTACCCTGGCCCATTGTAGAGGTTCATTGAGTGCTGTGGTTTCCAGAGAACAACAACAGTATGGAAGGCCAAGAGTGATTTTTGGGTTTTGCTGGAAATAATATTTTTTTGTTTTTACAGTGTGGGTTCAGCAAGACAACTGCATTTCATGGAAACACTTCGGACAATAAATGTATGAATTATGAGAAATATGCTCTACTCATGTCCTTGTGATTATTTCTTCTATTGTGTTTCATTCGTCATATACAGTTCTCATGCAAAGGCAGTGACAAGCTGTCACTTGTTTTTCTTGACTAATATTAGTTCCATAATGATGCAGAGAAGGAGTTAGAGGTACTGAATACATTTTAATGACATCGCGAGTTGACCTGGTGCCACCAAACATACAGTATTATGCTCTAAGAAACAATGCAGAGTAATTCCAGCC
This sequence comes from Scopus umbretta, assembly GCA_013400535.1. Taxonomy (NCBI): domain Eukaryota; kingdom Metazoa; phylum Chordata; class Aves; order Pelecaniformes; family Scopidae; genus Scopus; species Scopus umbretta. Next base: position 21,545 of record VZTL01029358.1, read on the forward strand.
ACAGACACCTTCCCAAGCAGCCATTACCTGGCACTCTGGGGTGTTCCATGGCGTTTATAGATTTTTAAGTTTGGGAGAGAGGCCCTCAGTCTGACATTCTGCACAGGCTCTAAAATTACTGTAGCGAAGGGAATCACTTCTACAGAAGTTGCTTTAAAGAAATGTGGTTGGAATGATGAAGTTTCTCAGGCCTTTTATGAGGTCTTAGATTTGCTATTTTATGGCAATAGGAATTATTAGCTTGGCTGCTAATTTACGTATGCATTATTACTGTCATAACATGTAACTCGTTAGCCTTTAAGGGAAATCTCTACAGCTGCTCTCACTTAAATATATTCAACTTAACAACACTCATTGGAAGGCTGGCTTTGTTGCTCCCTTTTGAAAGTTTATTATATGCAGTAGTAGGACTGCAGCTGTAGTAACATGGTTCTTAAAAGACATAATGCAATGTTTGGTGGTTGTAAGTTTGTTGGATTGTGGTGGGTCACCATGATTTTTGGAAATGTCATCTGATAACTTAAAGGAAGGATAAAACAAGTAACTTTGATGTATAAAAAGCAAAATTCTTATCACAGAAGAAAAGTTTCTTGGCAGCTTGCATGGTTACGTCATGTGAGAATCCATGTTTTACAAATACTGTGTTTTGGTAAGCTTGTTTTCCAAAGATGAAATAAAGTCTTTACACACACGAGAAAAGCAAAACCTTGTCGTTAATCATCAATTACTAACTGTTTTAAAATCATCATTTTTCAACTTTGTGTATTATTTTTCTGCCCAGTATCCTTCAAGAAGTTAAAATTTAGACTCTCTGGTTGAAATTACTTTTCCAGAACCATGCCAAAATTTCCACTGATATCAAACAAATATATCTTTAGATGACTTACAAAAGTGCCTGCAGTGCTAGGTAATTTTTCTATTATACATAAATCCTTTCCATTTTAGAACAAGGTAAAACACTTTTCAGCAATTTTTTTTTTTTTTTTTTTCTAACATTGATTTTTATCTAAAAAATGCTGCAGTGACTTTCCCAGAGGCAAGTTCCACCTTTTGGAGNCTCCAAGATCAAAAGTCTCTCAGGCCCTGGGAATATTTACCGCTGTAGGGACCTTTGTTGATAGAAACGGAGGAGACCCCTCTGTAAAGCAAGGAGTCATGGTCCAAGAAATACCAAATTCTAGTGCCTGCTCTGAATCTACCAGAGAGGAATTTGAAACAGACTGTCTTATATCACAGGTGAAAGGGGTGATATAAAGGGGAACAGATGGAAAGATAACTCTTGATTTACACCTTTCTTTTGCTTTTATTTAACTTCCATGAGTAAATGATTTGAATTTTGCCAGAAGAAAAAGAAAGATTCTCCCAAGCTGCAACTTGTCTATAAATAAAACTTGTCTATAAATCAAACATGTAAACAATTCTTTCTAATGAATTTTTCCACCTGGCAGTTAAGGAAAAAGCCCCAGCCTATTTACGTCACTCAGTAAAGATACACTGCAGACCTAAATGATTATACTTCCAGCTACTTCCCATAGAATTAGCCAAATCTACTTAATTTTCAAGTGTACATGTATTTTTGAGAATTTTTATTCTTATAATTTGCTAATATTAAACTAAATTATATAAAACATGTGTCTGACTTCAGTCTTGGCTGTAATATATGAGAAGTCATTCTACACTGACTAAATTTAATCAGAAGTGTGTTACCAATCTACTCCTGTATCTATTACTCTAAGTGCTTCTAGAGCAGGGAACATGATTTCTCACAGACGCTGGAGAGTGATGCTTAATTATTCATCCTGAAATTTAATTTCAAAGCTTGTAATCATTTAACTGTTTAAAATGGAATTAGTCACTGAAACAAACCAAGAGGAACTAGAGCATTATTTAACACTCACTCATTTTAGTTTCAGTGTAGCTTGATAACCAGCTCATTTCATGCACAGTCCCAGCAGGCCCCTGAAACAAATCACCTATGGCATTGATAATTTTGGTTCAGCTAGAGTAGGTAAATTTCCATTTATGAGTGGAAATGTTTTTTCCAGAGATGCACCATCTCTATTTTGCCCATTTTATTTTTATATTTATCAAGATGTCTCCTGTAAATGAGAAGAAGATACACCTTGCTTCTCTGCCACTAGCTCCAGCCTGCCAGGCTGGCTGAAATACATGCTTTGTAATACCCCTGGTTTCTGTGGTCCTACTAACACAGAACAAAAGGTCTGTGACTTGAAACACATGTATGCCCAGCAAATGAAGAAAACTCTTTTTTATGCTGTCAGATACACTTCAGAAATTAGTCCTTAGCATGTTACAGCAAGCGGTCTCTGTATGCCCCGTATTTCTGCTCCAGCGTAGTCTGAGAAGTACAAGCTAAAGCAGCCTGTCTTGTCCCTGCACTTGAAATATGCCAGTACATGGTGTCAGCGTAAACCAGTGGCAAACAGTTGTCCTTTAAAGCATCTGTGTTGTCTCCTAAGATGGCTTACTGTAGGCCGTAGCTCTTTTGATGTAAGCAAGTGCTTGTAAGGCAGTCATTTCCCCACACAGCTGTCCTGTTCATATGCCTGCATGGCCATGCATGCCCCATCAAAGCTTTGGCACTAGAGAGTCTTTCTTGTTCAGGGGTTGGAAGAGGTAAATATAGCAACCAGGGAGCTCCCAAAAAGACCTGAATGAAAGACATGAGTTGTGCGTTCTTCCCCTGGCTTTGTTTCAGTGCCCTTCTGTGAACCTTTCTTAGACATACACCTGCAAGAACGTCTGTTGTTCACAGACCCTTTCTTAGAGCATCTCAGAATTTCCCAGGATGATGGAGCAACACAACATAGGTGCAGCCTCTGTATCCACCATAATTATGCCATTTTCGCAAATTAAAGCTAATCCAACCTTATCTGAAAATTGTTCAATATTATCGCTGTAGAAAGCAGACTATACACCAAAAATTACAAAGTATCCTTGTTATAGAAAGCTATATGAAGCCTTCCCCCAAAAGCAAAATATAAAGAAGTTTAAGTATGCCTTGACTTCTGAATAATCACATTTCTCTTAAATCCGGACTAATCTTAAGCGTGAGGAAATTGATTAAAACTTAAGATTCAGATCTTAACTCCTGCTTTTTTATAATTCCTGGCATGTATACAAAAGCAAGTCTTGTTGATAAGATCCTTTTTGTGAACTCACCTGTGACATGTGAAAACATTCTATAATGAGTAAAACAGACCTTTCCCTTCTGTTTTCTTCTCTTATGTCTAGTTTCTTCATTTTTCTTTTCTAAATAAAAATTGCAATCAGATGTCTTCAATTAAATGTTTAAAGAACATCTCCAGGTCTCTAAATCAGAGTGTTAAATGTACTCTTTAATGTAGATATCCTGACAAAATAATCAAACTTTTCAATGTTTTTGAGATAAGTGGAAGTCCAGGGCTTGAATTAGGTATGTACAACTGTGCAGTATTTCCTAGGCTGAGTGTGGAAAGTACAACAAAATGATGAAAAGTAAAAT
>VZTL01029363.1:1789-15055 GCA_013400535.1 Scopus umbretta
CTCAGTCCCACTGCTGGATCAGTGTATTTTTTGGACCTTGGCAGAGCCAAACTGAGCTTGAGCAAATTCTGACTCTGTCATGACCTATTTCTACTGTAGGATTGGTTTTATTATTACTGTTTATTAAAATATTAATGTAAATTTTCAGAAGCACATCTAGCTTTTACTGCAATCCATAGCCATGCCAGTGTCTTGAAAAGTGGGTAGAGGAGTGTATGTATTTGACATAAAGTGAGCAGTGATAAGAATAAGGGGAAAGTAGTCTAGATTCTCAGTCTTTGATGGATCAGTTCAGAGTATATGTCATACAGAGTATATGTCATACACTTAGCAAGTTTTTAAGAAACCTAGTCTGGAATACCCCATACGTGTCTCTTATCTAGCTGTAGAATTGCTTCAGGCACATTAGCTGCCCAGGCTTACTGCTACACATACCTTGCCAAGGCATGTAGATATTATAATGTCACAAAATGCTAGTCTTCTAGGAGAACCCCGAGGGCAGCAAAGCTTGAAAATAAGATAAAAATGGAAAGGCAGCTCTAGAGTTGGAAGATCAAGATCAACAGTAATGGACCTGTAGAGCTCAGAATAAAATAGTTTTAGTGCTCTTCCTCAGTCTTCTCTTTTTCTTCCAGAATGCTTACTGGTGTATGTCTAATGAAAACCTCTAGTACTCAGATGTAGTCAATGATGGGAGTCTATATGTGATAGAATGGGCCACCATACAGCTTCTTTCTTAGGCAGATTTATTGGTTTATTTAATCAGGACTTACTTGGTTTCTTGCATGGGGGCAACTGATTTTTAGAAAGGCTGAAGAACTGTGCTCTAGTCATATCTAGATGTGTTCTCTAAAAAACAGGCTATCAGATATGACACAAGATGTTTATCCCAGGCCTAGAGACATAAATTTCTAAGCAGTATCCTGCAGCCAATCTACTCCATTCCTACACAGATCCTAAGGACAACCTTAAGAGCAATGACTGAGAAAGATTTAACACATGACCAAATTTCTGTTAGTACCATCCACTATGAAGGAGCCAATAGCCTGAGAATTTGCAGTAGTCTCCAACCTGTGATTCAGGAAACTGCTTTTCCATAGGATTCAGTGAACTGAGCTCAGAACAGTGAAGCAGTATCTATACAAAAAATTAATTACAGAGCAACCTTGCTTGCATGCAGACTGTAATTCCTACATATTTACTGGAATAAAAAAATAACAGAAGATTGATTCTGGTGATGCATGAGTTACATTGCAACCATTAAACTTTTTTTTTGTGATTATAGCATTGATCAAGAATGTAGGACTGCTAGTGCAAGGCAATGAAACTGCAGTTTTACATTTACTGTATCTATGTGGCAGCTACTTACAGGGTAAAAATATCATCAGCGTTATATCTTCAGAATTTACCATAATGACTGGCAAACCAAGTCCTTGCTGCTACCAGAAAATACACTTTTGAGGAGTCAACCAAACTGCTATTGTACCTCAAAAATTTGGGGTTTTTATTTGCACTGTTTAAATTGCAGTGTAGCCAAAGCAGAAGCCTGTGACCTCTATGAGTCACTAAGTTCACTAAGCAGGCTATAATTAATATAATTTGCCTTGAACTTAAATATAAGCATACTAAAGTAGTGTTACTAACAACAGTATATAAGTACTTCATAAGATTGTCATAACATAGCCAGAGACAATAGATAAATGTTTTAAGTAAGCATATGAGCAATGTGACCACCATCAAGTGTGAATCATCAAGGACCACATATCAGGTCATATATAATATTGTATGCTCACAATTAATTTAGCATATAAGTGTTTTGTAATGAATGAATTTAGTAAATTTCAGTTTAAAGTATAATACTCATGTGATGTATCGGTCCCTTATACTTCCATTGCAGTGATATATAATTCCCTGATACATATATTACCTAACTTATATTTGCTTGCAACAAGAATGTCAAGACACGTTTTGTTCTCTGCTTCCTGTTTAAGCCACTTAACAACATTAATCAGTTATCCTTATTTTCATGCTGGGCCATTAATGTGAACACAACCTAGAGTTGTACTTTTTGACCTGGCCTTCCCATTTCATTATTAGTGGCATTCCTCTTCAGGAATGGCAAATAGGTATTTCCTTCCCTTGCAGTAACACGGTTAACTAAAATAATAGGTTCTACCACAGGCAGAAAAGTGCAACAAAAATTGTAGTCTCTTTTCTATCCTGCAGTGTGGTGATAACAGGAAAGAGAGAAAAAATTGTTAACTAGTAACACTTGAGTCACAGATCGTCCAGGTCAGGATAGTGTCACTGCCAGATTTCTTTAAGAAAGGCTACCTTTGAGGAAATGAAAGGCTTTTATTCCTGTTAGTGACAACTGTACATGGTAAGGAAGATTACTGTTTCCTGCCTCTGTGTTAGTAGCCGTGAATGATCATAAAGCATGAAGGCTGATAAATAGGAAAGTGGCTATTTTGTAAACACTAGGGATGTGGAACGATCTCCCTCTACAGCTGCAACTGTTTGAAAACTGTGTTGAAAAAAGCCTTACACATTTTTAAACTGATTAGTATTTTAAGGCACAACTCAACAGCAAAGGTGCAAATCACTGTGCATAGTAGGAGGTTGTATGTTCAGCTTCTTAACTAAGTCATCATTTGCTTTAGAAGAGTTGCTGGAAGGCTGTATAAAACTAGAACACATTATGTTTTGTGACTCTTTGTCTTCCTACAAAATATGTATATGCCTCTGTGTATCGCATTACCTGCTACTGAACAGAATGGCCACCTTGCCAAACACATTTTACCACGTGCTTCCTTATGACCACAGTTTATTGACATTTCAAGCTTAGACTCTGCTGTGTAAGTTTGTTATGCAATATGCAGTAATCTATGTTTTGGAAATGTTGCTTTCCAAGTTCTCAATGTCAAAAACCAACAAAAAAAGAAGGTACACCTAATTAGAAGAGTGGCAGGCAATTTGTCCTTTCTCCTTTGATTTTCCTGACTTATGCCTGACATTTTCATGCTATTTGCTCTCTGCCTCCAAAACATGGGGTCTCCTCTTCTCCTCATACTACTTATCATCCTTCCTGTTTCTTTAGGTAGATGTCCCACCAATTTGCAGTCCATTGTCATTGTCTTTTCTTTTGTCTGGCAACTTTTGTCACTTGTATGCCTTCTGTGTGCAAATACACCTTTCTTTGCCCTTTTAGTGGTCATATTGTTCACAGTTATGTAAAATGCTTATAGATTGCAGCTGGCTATGACATCACAGTGCTGTAAAATATCTATATAGAGTTATTGGCAAGGTACACTTATATTTGGGTTCAAGGCTTACTAACACCAATTGCATACAACCTAATGCACTTAAAATGTATAGGTGTCACAAGTTGTAGCTTTGGATGCATTTGCAAAGTCTTTTCATTTCGAAAGGTATTTAGATGTCTAATATCTGCTGACATACATATTTTAAAAACATGTCTCTTGTGCTTAGAGTTTCCAATATGGCTTCTTTTTCAAGCACTAAATGATATTATATATTTAGATAGCTATCCTAGGATTCCTCTGGCCTAACTTTAGCTCAGATTACATGTCTTATTTTCAGATGACTATTCCCTTATGCTTCATCCATAGTCAACAGAAAGAGAGGCACAACAAGATGTGATTCATCTCTTCCTAAAATAGATGTCTCAAGTAGGTGGGCTTCATCACACCACTTCAACTGAAAAAAGAAAATCTAGATTTTATAAAAAAGGACAGAACCATACATAAAAGGAGATTTATAAGGTTTTGTACTCTTTCCAGAGCAAACCAAAGTATATATAAAATTAGACTATGAGTTATATCATCCTCTATCATTTGACGTGTGCTAATGTTCAATTTTCATTTTTGCACTGAATAAATCACATGCTATGCTATTGCAAGAAGATGAACAATACTGCTTTTTTAGGGCCTGTAAAATGGATGCATACTTAACCTTTATGTAAGGTACAGACAACTAGTTTGGTAAAAAGGGAATTACTATCAAACTGATTCAAATTTCATACTAATGCAGAGACTGGAAAAGTTTTATTCATTTGTTGTCTTGCCAGTACCACTGTTACTACTGCTACTGGTATCTTTGATAAAACCAAAATGTTTAGAAACTGTTCTCACTAAATGAATATCGTTATGTTGCTAGCTTTGCATAGTGGGTGAGAGAAAAAAATATATCGTAATTAGTATCAAATGTAGCCTAGGACAGATGATTCAGGAGGTTTCAGGGTGAAAGTATTAATGCTATTACTGTCTTTTAAAACTTGAATAAGAAAAACATGTAGATTTTTAGGTACTGCTCCGGGAATGTATTACAAACTGCCATTTCCTATTATACTGCTTATGGTTTCAAACAGGATAGAATTCCTCATTTCTTCTCAACAGTTTGACATGTTTGAGTTTCTGTTCTGTTTTACTTTTTCTGATGGCAAATCCTTAGTCCATGAGAGTCTCCACTGATTCGGGTATGTGAATTGTACAGAACTTAGCAGGCTTTTGATGAGTAAGTAAGTGTAGTGACTCTTCCCTACCTTCTGGGGTGACAAGAGCCACTTTAGGATAGCAAGGTGTTCATTCTTGACTTTGACATGAATTTTAACTGTTTAGCTCATACTGGCATAGAGATTTGCAGTATAAGCACTAAAGACAGTATGGACAGAGAACAAATTGGAATAATGGGGCATAAAAGCACAAGGATGAATGGCAGAAGACTTTGATGGCACCCAGGCCAGCGGGGCATCAAGGGCACAGCACATCCACAGGCAGCTTCTAAGGATACCCAGATCTAAAAATTAGGAGGGAAGCCAAAAAACAAGGGGCAACCTCTACTTCTTTTCATCCCTATTCTTCTAGGCATATCATGTTTTGTCCACTTAAGTCTTCTCTCTGAATGTCTCATGAAGATTTTGGTCTTATTTTTCCTTCTTTTTTTCAGGTCACCTTTTTCTTTTTGCTTCTGTATGAATTGTTTAAGCTCAGACAAGGGTTACACCAATTCCAGATAAACAAAATTAAAATAAAATTTAAATATCAATTAAAACTTATCAATTTCTTATTAGGTATTAGGTGTTTTGCCTATGATTTTTCAGGAATTAATAATGACCATATCATATGCCTTAGGTCTGTATAATTACCAAGACTGCCTCAAATTCTGTGGTTAAAATATGTGAACAAGTTTGAAGTCCTGAAGGCAGTATTAGAATTTTTCACAATTTCTTATGGTCATTGCAATGCATGCTGTCTTTTTATCTTCATCAAAATAATCAGCAACATGAACGCTATGAACACAGGGCTGACAAGTACAGATTCAACCTTGTCTTTTTGTTCAGGGCAAAAGTGTATGGTGGAATGAACGTGGTGGGTTCAAATGTTTAAATCCTATTTCATTTAAATTCAGTGTCTGAAGTGCCAAATGCCAAATTACTAATGGCCTACTTGACAGTCACATGATTTTTCATTCTATTTAGAAAACAAGGGTAGTATCTGATGTTGAGAAATAATGGTATTATGTTGCAGAAATGGACAATGTATAAAAAGTCAAGTATTTTACTTTCATATAAGGTTGTGCACCTACTGTTGTAGAACCTGCTGATTCCAATCCAGGTTTCTGCCTTAATCAGGCTGCAAATAAATTTGGGAGAGTCTCTATGACAAATACTTGGAAGGCACTGAAAAAGTATAAGCAAGTAAGTATGCACGCAGAGGGGTCTGAATTAAACTGGAGAGATCAGATATCTCTCCCTGTCATATGCTTACCTTTTAGGTGCTGAGAATACCTAATGGACATTGTAATTGAAGTTAATTTCTTTCTCAAAGCTTGGGAATTTTAATGCAGAGTATCTAGGATCCTAGTTGACTAGGAAGATATTCCATGAAAAAGGATGGCATGGATGGGATTGAAAAGATACTGACCTACAGGCAATAGTATAAACAGTAGAGATGGACAAATTCAGGTTATAAAAGAAGATGACTAGGTATTGGTCAAGTCTTCAAGCTAATTTTTATACTTGGATCTCATGAAGAAGTATGAGAAGCAAAAATGATAAAAATGTGGTTCTTTCTGACTAGAGTGTGATCCATTTGGTGGCTCTTCCTTTGTCTTTTCTCCAGGTGTTTCAAATGAGATGTCTGTTATGTTCTCTGTAGTTTCTCATAAATACACCAACTTCACAGTTCTTGTTAGAGCTGATGGGAGCTAACCATCTTGTGTTTCTTGAACTGATGAGAGACCATAATTTCTTCTTAGCTAGTATATGTTATCAAATGTATATATGTATATTAGACTAATCCAAACACAGCTCATGTTCTTAAACAGATTTTCAGTGACTCAACTAGAGCAGTGTGCTTTACATCACCTTTCAGAGAGAAAACAAGTCACAGTCTTTTTTGATTTCATGTTCTGGTAATTATATTTACTTGTTGTGACTTTTCCATTGAAAGGACCTTAGTCTTCACCCATACAAGACATAAGAATTCTGTCGGTTTACAAACTTTTCTTTGGTACCTACATAATTTGGCTAGTATGTTAGGTCCAATACAACTGGAATGCAACAAATTAATGTAATAGTGGTAAAAACAGTTCTGTATACATCCTTACATCACTAGTTCAGTTTATTTTAACTGTGAAGGTAGCTACCAAATTGCTTGATTAGCAGCCAGATTGAAAGAGTTAAGTAAGCATTCTGCCAGTTTAATTGTATGGCATATTGAATCAAAGTAAAGACTTTCAGCTTACATTTAAATTTTGACATCTAAACAGACAAAAACATAAAATAAAAAGTTCTCTGCTATTTAGTCTTACTGTTTCATTTTCTCATGTAAAAAAGAAAAAAACAAAGGAAACAAAAAACTTAATGAAAATATTACATACAGTTACCATGGCATCAAAAGTTGCTCAAACCACAGGAGTCTGTTTTAGAAACTTTTACATATATAATTTTTAATTCTAGCCAAGGCTCTTTACATATCAATTTTAATATAAAGAAATTATTCTCTCACCAGTACTACATCAAGAGTAATAAACAAAGATTTACCATTAGTGTACTAGTGTATATTGAACAACTGAGCATACTATACAAATTAAAAAAAAAAAAAACACCAAACAAAACAAAAAGACAAACAAAGAAAAAAAAGAAAACAAACTACTTTATCACAACCTCACAGCAACTGTTGGCTATCTTGCCTAGTCAACAGTTCTAAAATAACGCAGCTACTCTCTATAAAAATAAGAACTGGCAAGCTGTTTGAGAGGTGTTCAAAATCTAGGCCTCATTCAGGCACCAAACCACTGACACACATTACGTTTCTGAATCACTCTTTCTAAAATCCATGGAGTACCATGGTATAGCAGTTAACATAGTAGTGTCTCTTTAGCATACAACAATCTTAGTGAACTTGGTCTGCATATAAACTTCAGTATGAGTCTTTTTATTGAATTAGGTCAAATTTTATTTCTCATAATGATTTAAATTGTGAAGCTACATAATCCACAATATACCAGGCAGAAGTCCTGCTTGAACTTCAGAGGGGAGCGAGGGGCTCCTGTGAAAATCTTTAGTTAAAAAATGAAAGGATTACAGGTTCCGCTGCACTGGTAAGAATAGATATTTTGCATGCAGATAGAGACCGCATGCTCTAATTCCAGGTTTTGGGTAGAGCAATGAAATGTGGGTACCACTGGGTGTTAAGAAATGAATGATATCTTGCTCTTGAGATACCATCTTTTGAAGCTTATTTCAAGAAAACTGTAATGTGAAAGTTTTGTGGGTTTGTTTGTGATACTTTTTTTCAGTTTTCATTTATAAATATTGATATTAGGTATAATCCTGTTAGTTATTTTTAATATAATCAACAATACTAAAAGTTTGGTTTTCATAGTCTCATATCTCTTCTGGCATGGAACATGAGGTAATGGAAAAACCAGTGTTGACCACCTACTGATCACAAGAATAGGGGTTTTGTATTTCCCTTTCATTTTTTAAAGAAAACATTTAGTCAAGCCATCAAAAAGTATATTTTGGTAAGCCTGAAACTTCAGTTGTTTTTACCAAAACTTTTGGCAAGAAATTTGCCAAATCATGTTCTTCAGTGTTTCTATAGTAACAAATATATGTCCTATCAGGCTGAGCAACTCTAACATCACACAAATATATTCAGTCTAGGAAAATTTGATATGTTGCCTCAGTTTATCTAAGCCACTGCAGTTTGCAAAACTGAGATGATTCTGGTTTTGGTTTATTTCTTACAAAAAATAGTTACAATACAAATGAATTTCAGGGACGTACACTGCCAAGATTAGAAATATTAATGAAATTATAGGTATCTCAGATGAAGATTTGGTTATATGACAGCTTGTGCATTGAGGAAATGGGAAAGGAAGAAAGGAAATACTGCCTTGCACCATCAAAGCATAGGTAACGTTGTCCTTCATATATTAGACTGCCTATCTGTCAAGTTTAGAGGTAGAAATATGAACTGAACCAGATGATCTATTAAAGTTTCTTCCAGACTTATTTTCTATGACTGATCTACTTTAAAAGTTTCTTTCTGATCTGTTTATCTAACACCTCTCTATAACTGGTAACAGATAACAGATCTTTTTTATTCCCTTGGACACTCCAAAGGAGAAAAATTAGTCTATTCAAATAGCAAGTAAAATTACCACCCATTCAAGTTAAAGTGTATTTGAACTTAACTTAAGCAACAGGATTTTACCCTTCTTCAGCAGGGGACAAGGCACAGTTGAAAAGTTCATTACAAAATTGTCATATTGATGATGTCCTTGTTCCGTGTATATTTTAAAAGCCAGAAAGACAAAACCTCTGCTAACATAATTCCGTCAGAAAATCACTTAAAAGACTTTTTATCCTCCGCCTACACCTCTAAGAGAATGAAACTTTCTTTACCGAAGAGGGCTTGTTCTACTCAGTAATATTATCTTTCTCCCCAGGGTAGTCTCTGACTTTCAGAGCCTGACAGCTTCATCAAAGTTTTGAAATTGCATTTTTTCTCTGTTTCAAAGCAGAAGATTTTTGCTAACCTCTCAGTGGAATCAGGTCACCAGCAGTTCTCAGCCACTGAGCCCTGGTGCTGATGAAGTTTTCATGCTGACCCTTTCACTTCAGTATCTTGTATTGTCCTAATTTTTAAACCATATCCATTACAATAGATATAGGTGTTTGAGTCAGAATGATCATGTCAGCTTCGGTAGGATAAAAATGACAGTCATTTGGTTAAATGGAGAATTCACGGTTGCAGAAAGATGTTACTGCTACTTTAAGGAACTTATATATATGGGGGGCGGTGTGTGTAAATCACAACAATATGACTAAGCCTTTCAGTAAACTTTAGCTGCTTATGTCCTACTGCATAGACAAAATATTAAAGGAAATGACTGAAGTAAAACTGCAGATTTCAAAATCATGGAAATTATACTCACTTGCACACTGGCTGTTTGGCCTTGCCCAGGTACACTAAGATCTGGTGCAATTAAAGAAATGTGGTGAAATTTTTTCATGACTAAAAGTCATGCAGGACACCGATGACAGAAATTAACTTGATTCAAACCAGAACCCATAATGCAGAACTTAGAACTGTTCTTGTCTTGTAGCTTAACATTGCTGGGGTAAAACAGGACAAGAGCAGAAACAATGTAAGACCATCTACAAGACTGTCCACAATTCCAGCCCACATACATGACATGTGATTTGTGCTAAACAAGCTACACATCATTAAAAAGGTTCAAAAAATACTATTATAGCACAAACCAGACAGTATTTCATTCGTGAAGAGTGTATTTTTTTTTTTATTTTAAACCTCTTCCTTCACAGGTGTTTAAAAGCTGTTGTTTTCTGTCACATCTGCATTCAAAGTTAAGTAACACAGTTTGAATGCACAAACCTGATCACTTTCATGTGACCTTTTTCCATGTTGGACATCATTCTAATAACTTGCTTGTGAAAAATAGTGAAAAGTAAGCACATGTTTGCAATACAAAACTGTATGCTCAAAATAGGAGACAAATATTTGAAAATAAAACTTCTGTTCTTGGCATTTGTTATAATCTTCTTCACCTATCAGTCATAATCTATAAATTAATTCTTGTAATTCCTTTCTTCATTTCCTTCTTTGCGATCATATTAAAGTTCTCATCCTCACATCCAAAACTCTGCAGAACATTATGTGATCTTATATCTCAGATCTCACTACATCCCTCCTCATTTGTTTATGCTGCTGTGGTTACTGGTGTCACTACTTTTTAATTTTATTCTCCTATTCTCATTTTCAGGCTTTCTGCCATGCAGTCACATGGATAGAAGACAATTCATAAAATTCAGTCCTCCCAAAGAGACGAGCTCTACTCATGTCAAACAGAAGTTTTCTACATATGGACATTATATAAGAGAAATAAGAAAGAGAATTCTTAATTTTTAAATCCAAGTTGACAAATGTCTCAGTATGTTCACATTTTATTTAATTTTGTCTTTTGGTCTGAAAATTTTCTTGGCAAAACCTAGTAACACATACTTTAGAGCACATATGTACCAATAGGAAGTTAAATTTCCACATGTGAAAAATAAGAAGTCTTCATCAAAATGTGAATGCCAAAAATTTTCTGTGCTTTATTAATACAGCATCTGGTGTGCTTGGGTTTTCACCCCAGGGAGAACAGTTATTACACATCATTGACTCATTCTCTCAGGTGACCGACTGTGAAGTATAGTTTTAAAAGCAGAGAGCTTTACATTGTATTTTAATCTGGGAAAATATGACCATGTCAGACTGGATGGCTAACAAAGTGTAGAATGGTCACACTTAGGGCATCAGTTCTTCTGTAAAGCAGCTTCTAGTGACTAAGCATAGGTGTTACCAAATAATCACCAGGCTGACTGCATAAAAATATTTGCATTTCAACCTAGATGTTAACTGACAGGTGTCCACTTTACAAAAAACCTGCTGCTGAATTTGCCAACAGCTTGCAACTTGTAGTCTCAGAAGAGAGACCAAGGCTGAAAAGAGAAGCCCAGGAAGCATTACAATTTTCTCATTAGCAATGCAGTACTTCAGTCAGCACCAAAATACTGTTTAGGACTCCAGTGCTCCTTACACACATATTTGATGCAGAAGCGTGTTATTTTGTCTCTGGATCTACAGGTTGGTACTGATTGCATAACTGATCTTGGGTTTGTAGGTTACTGTCCTGGTTTCAGCTTAGTTCATTTTCCTCCTAGTAGCTGCTATAGTGCTGTGTTTTGAACTTAGTATGAGAACAATGCTGATAACACGCTGATGGTTTAGTTGTTGCTCAGTAGTGTTTAGTCTAGTCAAGGACTTTTCAGCTTCCCATGCTCTGCTGGGTGCACAAGAAGCTGGGAGGGAATGCAGGCAGGACAGCTGACCCAAACTGGCCACGGGGCTATTCCATACCACCTGACGTCACGCTCAGTATAGAAACTGGGGGAGCTGGCTGGGGGGGCAGCGATCGCTGCTTGGGAACAGGATGGGCATCTGTCGGTGGGTGGTGAGCAATTGCATTGGGCATCACTTGTTTTGTATATTCTTTTATCATTATAATTATTATTATTTTTTCTCTTTCTCTGCTGTCCTATTAAACTGCCTTTATCTCAACCCACAAGTTTTAATTTTTAGGGTTTTTTCGGTTCTCTCCTTTATCCCGCTGGGGCAGAGGGAAGGTGACCGAGCGGCTGTGTGGTGCTTGGTTGCCGATCGGGGTTAAACCACAACAGTTACAGGTACAAATCACATGCTGTGGAGTATTCTTAAATAAAGAGATTAATCTACATAGGTAATATCTGTAGTGAGTAAAAGGGAGAAACTCTTCTGAACTAAAATTCAGAGTAACTAAATCAGTTTCTGGAGGGACCTGACTTGTTCTTGGCTGCAAAGGAAACCCACAGAGCTTAACAGGTTAATATAGACTCACTAAATCAAGAGCTTAAAGTTAGAGCCTTCTATTTTCCACCAGAATTACTATTTTAATTAATAAAGTTAATAGCTAATATTTTGTATTTCCTTAGAGCCAGATCCCACTGAATATAGGGACATTCAGTCTGATAACCATGTGTCAGAAAGGCTTTACATTGGTAGCTCTATACTGTGAGTTGTAGTTTGTGTAAAATTGGTACAACTGTCCCTCATGAATGTTTCAGGATTACAGGGGAGTGGAAAAGTTGGGATGAAATTGGGTAAGGACTCAACAGGAGGTATCAATTATGTTTGCCAACAGGGTCTGTTTATAAGCTGAATAAACTTGACCATTTAATTTGAGTTGTGTGCTGTTTAGCTGGCCACAAGTCAGAAAGAGTAGACCAAGAACTGACCTTCTTCTCTTTTGCAGAGATAATAACCTCTACTTCTCCATAACTGATGTTTGATAATATGCATCACAATACAAAATGCCAATAAATAATAAAACAAATGCTAAGTCACTTTACTTCCTTACTCCTCTCACTTTACATTCTTATTCCTCATCCTTTCCAGATCTCTAGCACCAATCCATCATCTGAATCACCAGGTGGCTTTTTCCTTTGCAGCACTAACTCAATAACATGAAAAAAGCTCAGTGATCTGTGGCAGTACTTATACTACTCATCTATAAATACAAATTACATCATTAGTAACAATGAAATCAAGACTAAACTCAAGTTTTGTATGTATTCTGCACCCAGTCCTTTATGGTATAGTAGGTTGGTTGATTTTAATTATTACACGTAATTTAAATTGTCTTTGTGGAAGTTTACATACTTTGGAAAGCTTGTAGTTTACATACTTTGACAAGCCATTGGTGTACTAGACTCCTGTTTGTACCTGACCAAGTTAGCATCACACTAGAGAGCAATCTATCAGAGCAGACTCAGAAGTGAGAGAAGGACAGTGCTGCAGCCTGCAGGTTCTTACTTCTGTAAGTCTGGTAGGAAGTGGAGAGCACAGACATATGAGGAAGTTAGGAGGGTGTTCTCTGCATGGTGATAGGATCTGTTTCTGGAAATTGGACTGTTGAAAACCTCTGGATAGCTAGATACAAATCCTATGCAAAATTGATAGTTTCTTATACATACCATCCTTTCTGGTAACTCCCTGGAGTTACTCCCTGCAAAAAGACATTGAAAAGAATCAATGTCTTCTCTACTTCTGTTGTGATTTAACCCCAGTCAGCAACTAAGCACCACACAGACGCTCACTCACATCACCCCTCCTGCCCCAGTGGGATGGG
>VZTL01029372.1:0-10626 GCA_013400535.1 Scopus umbretta
CGGCGGCGGCACCCGCCCGCCCTCGGCCCTGCCACCCGGCGCCATCCCCCCACGGCCCCGGTGCAAGCCTGACCCCCTGCCCGGGAGGCTCGTCACTTAGGGGTGGAGGGGGGGGGAGGTGTCTGCGGGCCCAGGGGAGCACCGCCACCCCGTAGGGCCCTGCAAGGCTGGGTTTTCCCGGCCTGCGCCCCGGCGGCTTTAAGCTTAAGTGTAAGGCTGGGAGCCGCCGCTGTCGGGACGCGAGCACTTACTTCTCTCCGAGACGGCCAGCCATGGCTGCCGGCAGAGGAGTGAGCTCAACAGCCCTGGGCAGCCACGTGCAAAGCAGCCACAGTAGAGAAGCCAAAACCAGCTGGGTGCTGAGGGACTTGCACCGGCCTAAGGTTCTCAGCGCAGCATCTGCAGTGCCAGGATGAACCCCCAAAATCACAGCTCAGCCGCTGCCTAAGGCCATAGATTCCCTGTGTGCACGTGTTCGTGCAAGTACAGTTCTTTACCACGCTGACACGTACGCTACTTACACACGAAGAATTAACTCTCCCTCCAGGTAGCTCAAGAAAAGGCAGCTCCACACCTGGAGTTCCAGCAGGATCCACAAACCAGGTACTGTCCTCTGCACCTGCTGGACCACAGCTGCTGCCACTTGCAGAACAGAGTAGTTTGCATGATATAAAAAAGCCAGCCAAAGAGCAGGGCAAAGAGGAAATGGAGATGCTATTGTCCATTTGCTCAGCATTTCAGAAAGCAGAGGTCTCCTCCCAGGTGCAAGAAGCATCCTTCCTATAGTGAAGTATTTCATCCCCAAAGTTGCCCTGAAACTTAGCTGAAACAGGCATAACCTGAGGCTCATTCCTTGCATCAAAAAAAAGTAATCAAATACTCACCGAAGCCAAATGGAATTTAATTAACAGGACTGAGATACCTAACCCATATCACGCTACTAGCTGATAGCTGGGGCCTCACCTGAGAGGTGGATGCATATCACTAAAGACAAAGGAAAGGATTTGACCATCCCTCTTATGACTAGGACCCCATGTAAATGGGGTGTCCATACTGACGTGACCTCATTGTAGCTTGATCCAGAAACAAGCTTGTGGAAGTGAATCCTAAGAAGGAATATACTTTACTCAATTACTCTTAGAGGCAAGATTTACAGCTAGCCCATTCTAGCACTAGGCATTTTCCCCTGGCTGATTTATGCAATACAGTGGTTTATACTTGCAAATTCTTTGTACTGAGGAGGAAGGACCCCCAGAAACAGAAATCTCTAGAGATCCCAGAGCTGGGCTTCAAAGTTCAAATCTAACTCTGTTCTTTGCAATGCTTTGTATAATGGGAATAGGCAGACAGGTGACCATAAGGAAGGCAATGACATTCAAATACAGATACATTACTTACTGAGATATAGCAATATAGTGAACATTGAGCAAACAAAAGACAAACTAGGTCCCAGACATGCTTAGTGTCTCACTTGGACAGGACTATATGGTACTGCTAAGAAAGCTCCAGCATATTTAGAAGCCAGACATAATCAAAATCCTTTGTTCATCTCTTCTTTCCCTAGGTGCCAAGCAGAGAAAGAGAACATGTGTTACAAACCTTTTAGACTTGTGTATCTCACCATTCTCCAAAACTAACTGCTGGATCAATGCCATCTGCATGATCCCACTGTATAGCTCATATTTAAATAATACCTAATCTGTCCCTAAATCAAGCGAAGAGACTCTGGGAATGGGATCAAGCTCTTAATCAGCAGTGCACAGGTGCACACAATCAGCACTTTCAAAGCCTCACAACACTTGGTGTTTTTCTTAAAGCCCCATCACATGGATCACATGATTACCTGAATATTGCATCAACAAAACAAAAAAATAATTACAATCAGCTTCTAGCTTTTAAGCAAAAGTTTCAAAACTTGAAGCCCAAGGAAAAAAGGCAGACATTATTATATTTTTTAGAATTTAAACTATCATGTGATTTAGCACTCTGACACTTGATTTTGAAATGAATGCTCTTTGGCAATACTTCATATATATGTTCATATACCAGTTCACAGAGGCACATATTTTTACACATAAACGACATAGCCAAAGAAAAAAAAGTATTTACTTTTGAATACCAACTGCAATACAATGTGAAGAGTCAATGTCAGGAAGTTCAGTATGTAGGGTTTACTGCCAGTGTTAGCTTAGTGTAACTGCATGTTCTTTATATTTTCTAACATCTGGCTTTGACAAACAGTATTTTCTTACATGTTTACATGCCTAATTATTACCTCTATATTATGAATTCCTCCCCTCCTCGCTTTTCCTAGGAATGGGGAAGAATAGGAGAGAAAAAATCTGTGTCTGTGTTTTAAAGAGCTTTAAATGCATTTGAACCTGCCTAGAGGTGTAGTCAATGCCAAAATTAAACATTCATTTTTACACTTTTAAGAATTCCAAAGAATGGAGTAAGAGGAGTGATGGTAGTGATTCACCTTTTACATGCTGGGGGTCAGTTGCCCCTGATTTTGCATGGTGCTTTATTCTTACTGGTTTCTGTAGAAACACCCAAATTTGATTAATGTATCAGGTAAACAAATAAAGTTTTTAAACTGGAATAAAGAGGAACTGTGTATTCGATCATCACTGAGCTGAAACTAACCATCCACACTTGTCAGCAACGAAGAACGTGGGAGAGCGAGTTATGCAGAAATCAGGGCACAGAAAAATGTTTTTCAGTCTTACCTACCTGTTGCTATTTTGCTTAAATAACACAAACCCAAACCAAGACAGTATTCTTTCATTTGCATAAAATATATACAGTGATGACATATGCTATGTTTATAACCACTCATAAGACATACAGATACACATCACATTTGTGTCAAGAGTACTTGACATATACCAAGTTTCCCTTGAGCAAGGTTCCTACAACTTGGTACACTCTTTCAAAGCAGGCCACTTAATACAAATTTGCAATTTGACTTCAGTGTCAGAGACCACAAAATAGTAGTTTCTTTGGAGCTACTTAAAGCTACATAACATAAACAGTAGCATAAGAATTTAGTGTTTCATAAATGTCTCCCCAGCAGCTCTGTATTCTGGCATGAACAACCACTAAATCCCAGACTGTACTACAGGCTCACTATTCTTCATGCAACACTTATTTTGCTGCAATACGATTTCACTGTCATTGGTAAGGCCTCTTCCAAAGGTAACGAAGACAGGCAGTAAAGTTTTACCTTTCTGCTAGAGTATGCTGTAATGGAAGAGTTGTAAAATAAGTAAAGTACTTTACAGAAAAAACAATGTAAACAACCCTCCAGAGGGTAATATAAGAGAATACTCAATTGATCAGCCCCGATTTTCTTCAATGTGATCTAAAGCAAAACAATTGGTTCCCGGGGAGAAGAGAAAATGGTTCATGGATTACTCTGTTAATACAAAAATAAATTACCATCAGTACCTCAGAGTACTGCCAAAATACGCATTAGTTTCCCACATAAGCAGGTTACCAAATTTTCTTTCAGGGGCACTGTTCTATGTATTTGGAAGTTAGGCAATTCCTGGAACCTAGTGCTCTGTTTTGGAGAAAATTGCTAGGAAACTATCTTGCTCAGATGATCGCTTAATCTTAACAAAAGAGAGTGAGAAACAATTTCAAACTTGGCCTGAACTTCAAATTATTTCTATAAGTAGTCAATGAAAAAAAAAAAACCACCAAAAAACCCCACACAAATTAACAGTGCTTACATTTTTATTTGCAACAAGAAAAAAAGCAGAGTTCTCTGGTAACTTGGTTTTATTGTTTTCTTTCATTTTCAGTAAACAAATCCTTATAGCTGCAGTGCTGTACAAGTAATAATCATCTCATTCATGTACTCTTTGCAGAACTTCCCCTGCATGTGTCAACTTTGGGCACTAAGCCACAATTTCATAAATTTTCAAGTAACCACACCAACTGACCATATTTAACCCCATGTTCTATGTATCAACCCACACAACCTATTTTCCATCATTGATTTACTGGTACAGAACATGGTACCTGTGGTGGTCAAAAAGCTCACGTTAAACCTGCTGACTGATCAAACACATCAGTGGTTGTGTTACAGGTGCGGCAATGAAACATCAATCTACATTAACCTTCTGAAACATTCTACTGGAACAAAACCAAAACAGATATACAAAAATCTCTCTAAACTGTATAAATAACTTATACCTACAGTGTGCTGCAGAAAAATCTATCGTTAATCTGATTCTCATTTGGTACTCTGATTCTTTATGAAGAATGGACAAGGAAAAGAATCTTGCACGGTATTTACAACATTTTCTCCCTGTACTGATTTACCACATTTTCTTAATAAATTATTTGCATTTTTGCAGGTTATCAGCTTGCAAGGCAGAAGGGCATTTCTACATCGCCCACTACAGGATAGTACAGGCATGCTGAAAACCACCATAAAAAGTAGAAGTAGGACTACACAGTTTTAAGGAAGGCTTACTTATATTACAGTACAATGAGCACTGTATGTGTAATTATTCTTGTAATCCAATACTTAATGCCCTGTGATATAACAAAAAATGCCTGGTCCTCAACATTACCCAATAAACATTTTGCTATTTTCCAGTTTCCTAGAACTGTTCCTCCTTTCTGTTTTTCTTGAAAGAACAAAAAAGCATTAAGAAAAAACTAGTGAGAAACACTGCAATTGTCAAGTTTAAAAGTGGAATTGTGAAGGCTGCAGAAAAGCCTCTAATGCTTTGTATAACTGATGCTTTATATAACATATACAAGCACTGCTGTAGTCCAGAAAAAAAAAAAAAACCTCCAGAAGACGCTTTCAACACAAGTCTGGTGGTACTGAGTGGGGGAAGTCAAGTGTTACTTGATACAGAGAAAACTGGTAGGAAAGAGAACTAAATGAAAAGTAAAACAGTTGCTGCTTTTTACTCTTTTCCAGTACTCAATCAGTTCCTCTCATAGGACTTGGACAGAAGTTCCACACACAGGGATAAGTTGCATAATTCTTCAACTGTTGTGATGGGAAGCAAT
Source organism: Scopus umbretta (assembly GCA_013400535.1). NCBI lineage: Eukaryota > Metazoa > Chordata > Aves > Pelecaniformes > Scopidae > Scopus > Scopus umbretta. Next base: position 5,038 of record VZTL01029372.1, read on the forward strand.
GATGAATCAAATGCCATGTATCACATAGTGCAACGTGACTGGAAATTTAGTGCAGAGCATACAAAAATTGCTGCAACTGGCTACACAAAGTTCAAGAAAACAGAGAACCAAGACCATGATGTTGTAATACATCAAACCTCAGTGCATCGCTCCTTGTGTACTCTAAGTACTGGCGACTGCCTTTTTTTGGTGGCATGGGAGCTTCAGAATGATATATTCCTCCTCCTCCACCTCCCTTCTTCACACAGTGAAACAGGGCCCAACTCAGAACAATGTGTACAGGACGTTTTATTTTTGAGATAACAGCTCTGAGACACAATCTGCTGTACATGTTGTGTGCCTATGTACAACATTACTATGTATATACACTAATTATTAGTGGAGATGGATGGATTTCCTTAAACCAAACAAGAAAGCAAGCTTTCTCCAAGCCTGTGCATAGCATCCTACCTCCCAGTTATGGTCCAGTAGTATCAGTTACCAATTATCAGTGAGGCCATACAATACCTTGTAGATGAGTAGCCACAAGCTTGCATGTCCATTTAGACCCTTCATGGACTGCAGGTTAGCCACCACTGTTTTCTAGAATACAGAGCCAGGGAATTGGGTTTTCAGGCATTAATTTGAAAATAAGATTCTTTAGATAATGGTAGATAGAGCCACACTCTTTAAATATTATAAACAGGAAATTTATTTAACCAAGGGTTTCCTTATAATTATCACTTCTTAAGCGTAGTATGCTATGTCTCTGCAATACATAAAACCAATGGCTGTGCCCCAAGGAGCCTAAATCTTTGTCCACTGACTCCACTATTGCCTGGCTCTTTTTTACAGGCCTACATACCATCTCCAGTTTAAGGAAGTTTCCTCAGCTTTCATTATAATGTCAGCTGTACGAAAGCATTAAGGATTTGAATGGCTCATCTATCACTCACTTAGATTATAGGGCTGGTAGTTACCCTCCTCAGGGAATACAATGTCTTCTTTCTAATTCACAATGACATGATTCAAAGAAGAGGTCCCAAAGAGTGGAACCTAACCTGTAAATGTACATTATGAAAGGGAGATACAACAAGATTGAATTTTTTATGAAATATCTTCCTGTGAGTTTACAGATGTCTGCCTCCAGGGTCCAGGCACCAAATCCTGTTTCAAACTCCTTTATCCTTTCCCCTCCACACTCCACAGTTTATAAATCAAAATAGTCCGTTCCTCCCCACTTTGAATCATACAGGGAGAGGGGAAGACACCAGTTCCAGGTCTGGCATGGGCTTATGTTTTTCAGTGACTTCAGGAGAGTTGCAGTAACATAACTGTAGTCACAGTGAATTAGGAAAATATCTCCAATTAGCTATAACAAAATAGAACAGAGGAACAGCATTACTCTGTGTGAACAAGAGATACAAATAAGCCTGTTGTATCTTCCCAGGGCTTCCATTCGACTCTGCAAGACAAACCAAAACTATGAGAGCTGAATGAGAAGGAGGAAAAGTTTTAGCATAGCAGCAATTACAAAGCACAGGGGATCACATTAGCTACTTGTGCAATACCAAATCTCCATGTAGTACCAGCCAAGAAAAATTTAGGATAGAAAACAAAAAAATCTTTCATTGAAATCTGTCATAGGGATGCAGAATGTTTTAACAATTTCACCACATCTTTGGTACTCATATTGTCTCATTGTACTGAACGAAGACAAAAAAAAAAAACCCTTCTTCCAATTCAGCAATGGCTGTTTTGGATCATTCCTATGCCTACTGCAATGGCAGACAGTGGTACCAGTACAGTGGTAGCCTAACTGCAGGAGTCAGATTTTTGTGACTGCTCTTTCCAAGGCTCTTCCTCTTCTCTTTTAACACTCACCGCAGCAATGCATAATGCATTTAGTGGAAGAGTGAGGGTCTAGAAAAGGAAACTTGGTGGGCTTCTAAGGTTCTGTTTTAAACAGCCCCTATAAAAAGGTACAAAACTCAAACAACTTGAAGCACACCAAAGGCTGTGTTTTGAGATCACAGTGTTGTGTTTATAACTTCACAGAACATCTGAAGCCAAGTTATCAGCCCACCATGGTGCATGCTAGGAGTAAGTTACAACATAAGCAGCAAACATGTCTTAAGATATGTTAGTTAGCACCTCAACAAATTTCAAGAGGACTTTTCAGTCCTCTTGGACAAATTTGCATAATTTATCTGAGTGAATGTAACTAAGAAAATAAAATTCTTTGGCTCATCAGAAGTGAGCTTCTTACTACTGGCTCAGCAACAAGGCAACTGTTGACCTTTAACAAGTCATTCATATTTCTGCCTGGGGAAAAACTGTGGGTATATATTTATACACACACGTACACAGACACGCACTTATAATCCTTGTGCCATTTAACCAGATTATACAAAAAAAATATTCCCCAAGGGAAACAAGATAAAAACACAGCATTTATTGTTTGCAAAGGTGGCCACAGAAACCTCAAGTGTGCACACCATGCAGCCTTCACTGTTGTGCCCTGAGGAATTCTACTAACTACTGCTCTGTAATTTATAGGTATAGGAGTGGAAGGGAGATCTCATGCACACATTTTGATAACATTATGGTCTTGAAGTATTTATGCCACCTCTCTTTGGATTTCAGCATCCACAGTGCCGCAGGCAGACAGCTATAACACTGCCAGCAGGGTGTGGATGTCCCACAGATAGTTTGTGACACCCTCTTCTGCAGCTCCATTGGCAGCTATTAGATGTATGCGACTTGTGTATCTTAAGATATACCATTGAGTATCTTAAACCATCTACTTCCATTCAGCTCATGCTATAGCCTCACATGTACCATGCTCCCTTTCATTTCAATCACCAGGGAAAGACATATTCAAGACAAATGTGCCTAGTGCTTCACTGTGCTATAGGAAAACAAAATCGCTGTGAGTAAAGACTGAGAGAAAGGAAAAGAATTTAAAATTACGCAGAAAGATAAAACATCAATCACTTTTCTTATTCTATTCATGCAAATATCTCTCTCACCAAGAAAACTTGGAGATGTAAATAACAAAATAAAGAAAGGAATATCAACTAGTAATAAAAAAACCCCATACTTGTAACACAAATTTAGCCACTGACATCTGGAATATACTTTGAGCCCGACTAGCTGTGTCTCAGCTGATTACATGGGAAACCATTAGCAAGATACCAGTGACTCTAATATGAAGGACACAATCAACAGTGTCTTGTGTCAAAGCATTCACTTTCTTAGTACAGTGGAAATGCAGATAATTATGGCTGACACCTGAGAAACGAATCTCCTTGAAAAGATTAATTGCAGTGACTCTGGCCCTTCATTTCCAGCAAGGCCATTCAGAAGTTTAATCAAATCATCCTAATTTATGAGGCTGTACTGAGCATTTTGATGCAAGTGTTTTCAACTCCTGTCTCAAGCTTGCCAGTCAACAGCTTTCTTCTCCCTGAGGGACAGATGGGTCAAATGCCACCTGCCTCAAAAAGTGAATCTTTTACTGTCTCTAAGAATCATAGAAGCATAGAATGCTTTGGGTTGGAAGGGACCTTTAGAGGTCATCTAGCCCAACCCCCCTGCAGTAATCAGGGACATCTTTAATTAGGTCAGGTTGCTCAGAGCCTCGTCCAAACTGATCTTGAATGCTTCCAGGCATGGGGCCTCCACTACCTCTCTGGGCAACCCGTTCCAGTGTTTCACCACCCTCAGTGTAAAAGATTTCTTCCTTATATCCAGTCTAAATCTACCCTCCTTCAGTTTAAAACCATTATTCCCTGTCCTGTCACAACAGGCCTTGCTGAAAAGATTGTCCCCATCTTTCCTGTAGGCCCCCTTCAGTACAGAAAGGCCACAATAAGGTCTCCCCGCAGCCTTCTCTTCTGTAGGCTGAACAACCACAACTCTCTCAGCCTGACATCACAGGAGAGGTCCTGCNTAGACAGAAGGATGTTGGGGGAGACTGTGTCAAAGGCTTTACAGAAGTCCAGACAGATAATCAGCTAGAACAGTTAAAATCAGAGTAAAATTACTTGAAGTTTTATAGTGAGGTAAAGATTCCAGTAGCACTTTTGCCTGTAACCTGGATATCCTTTATAAAAAATGTTTAACAGTAATAAAGGTCTAATTATCATGAAAGAGGATGTAAATGTGTTGAATTTATATATACTCTTCTTAAAAAGTACCTCTCAGTGGCATCAGAACTACTTGAGGTTTTTAAACATGCCTATTACAGAGCATCCTCATGCAAGTTTGCCAGATTTTTCTGACTCAGCGTTGGCTGGAGCTTTTATTTATTCCCAGAAGCCTTCCAGCTTACTATAAAACATGTGCTTGTTTAATGCTTATGACAAGCTCAAAGTTCACAGCAAGCTGTAGTGTGAGAGGCAGCAAATCCTAAACATCTAACTGCAAGAAAGCAGGCTGTGGTAGCCTTGCACAATGCATTTGTCTTTTTTTTCCTTTATTTCTAGCTTGGTTTCATAACTATTACTTGTGAGTACAAAAATCAACTTGCTTTAGATCTCTGTCTTTACTGTCTTCTCTAGCAGTTTTTAAACTTGGCAACTTCAATCCTGGATAGTTCCTTCAGGTTTCCTGAAAACAGGAGTTAGCTGGAGGATGCAAACTATACTAATGCCTCCATCAAAAGAATACCATTATGAGAGCACATCCTTGTTCATCAAAGAGTTCACTCAGGAGACTGACCTCAAGACACTAAAGCACCGGAAAAACAGATTTAATTAACTTTGCTGCTTATAGAAATCTTTGTTTTAAATGCACTTACTACTTCTCTTTCCTCCTTTCACAAACCAAAGGGCATTCACTTAATTGCCTCTCCACAGCCCAAACCACAGTAAAGAAACACAAGCTTCAGCATCTAGAGCACAAAAGAGAAAAAGCATTTGCCAGAGCTGAATTCAAACTTAACATTGTCCTTAGGTGATGAGGGACACACATCAACAGAACAGTTCTGCCTTTCACAAACCTGCCAAACATTTGGCCTCTGCCTCCCCCCCCCCTTCTGCCAGTTGCCCTGTGCCATAGCAAGGCTCTATTAATCACCCCATTTCTAGTCAACAAGGGCTCCTTCCCCTCACTACCTCTCCCTCTGGAGGCATGACCGTAAACTGCATGAAAACCTGGACAGTATCTTGAAGACAGCTGAAGTCCTCTGATTGAACTCTGTGCTAGTGAAAATTCTCCCATTCTCTTTTTCTTCATGTTCTAAGCAGAAGTTACCATTAAACAGCAACCTTTGAAGGAAATCTTCACCGCCTATGTTTGTGTGTTGTGTTGACCAAGACCCACATCAAATTACAAGCACACCTGAGAGAAGAGAAACATTTCTGTCTCTCATTCATTTCCTCTGGATTACGAAAATACTATGACATTTGAGGCAAGATTCTCTCTGTCAGCGATGAATATGCTATCTCTGATGTTTTGCTACTCCTCTTCTAGTGCCAGGGGAATCAAGGACCAGTCAAGCTCACGGAGGCCTACAAAATGAACCACAGCAGAGACGTACAGAAACCAGCAGATGGAGACTAACAAGCAATGGCTGTGGTAGCCTATTGTAGCCCAAGGGAGGGG